>JAULKK010000011.1:6878527-6898771 GCA_032355705.1 Rubia peregrina | reverse complement strand
TGTCCCGCATGATGTATTTTCTAAACATTAAATTTTAATACACAATTATTATACATAAATAAAGTTATCGTTGGTCAAATATGGTATGTAAAAGTTGATCAAAAGTGTGCAGTTTGAATTGAGACAGAGGGAGTACTAAATTCGTTCATCCTTTGTGGCATATACTATGATATATTGCCGGAATGCCGTCTCTAAAATATTTACCAGTAATTTATTAACAATGAGAGATACTATAGCAACAGTCAACAGATGAAGTTGTAATTGGTATAACTTATAAACCGATAAAGGCATGACGATCGGTAGTACTTGATCCGTTTAATTGTATTTGACATATTTTTTTATTTTTAGTTATTTTTATGAATTTGACATATTTGTTTTTACAAGATTTTTTTAATTTCATCTACTTATTTCATACAAATAAATCGAAACGCCTAATGTTATAGTGTCATTTCCAACGATGTAGTAAAATAAGTAAAAAATATATTGAGTAAAAATGAAAATATATGTGATTCCTCTTATTCAAATAGACATCTTTATTTGCAAAATACAGTCCCATTAAATACATTACCTTCCATTACTTTGCAATGACTTTGTTTGTCCACAGCCTTTTGCTTTATGCCAACTAGTGGTCAGACGAAATCATTTTATAATTGATGTAACTTATGAGGTGATTTAATATTTTTATTTATTGCAACGAGATTTCTATTATTTTAAAAAGGTTTTAAAAAGTATCATAATGTATAAATAATTATATTTGACCATAAAAGTTATTAAAACGAGTTTTTTCTTGGTCTAACCGTTAGTCGATCTTATGGAAGATTTTTTAAATCAAGACTTTGTGATTAAAAAAACATCCAAAATTATGCTAAAGTTTAAATCTTTGATCAATTTATTACATCAATAACAATTAATAAAATTTTCAAACTTAAAACATGTTATTTGACCAATAATTCATTAGATACTAACTCTCATTCGTAACTATAGTTTCTACTATTCTAAATAGCGAATTTCTCTATAAATTTGCCACCAGAGTAAATGAACTCGACCGTACCGCAGTACGTGTGAGTTGTACATTCTTTCCAGGGCAGATTCTTCTTTCTACTACCAAATGGGATAAAATAAAATTTTATTTGCATGCCAATTTTTTTCCATGCCTTATGAGTTATGAATCAATTATAAACATGTTTTGATCTCTGAAAACATTGCATTCTTCCAATTTTTTTTTTTGTAGATATCGAATGTTGGGGTTTTATTTTTTGCAAATTCATACTCCCATTTGTCGAGTTAATTTGAGTCTGATAAGGAAATAGAAATCATTTCCTTGTAGGAAATGTTATAAATAGTAGTTACCTTATAGAATTAGTTTCCTTATAAAATTAGTTATAAATGATAATTTCCTTATGCACTTGCAATCCTAAACCGGTTGGTCTTTAGTCTTTGTAGGCTTATATATTGTAACCCTCATTATTGATGAGACGTGTAATTGATGTGATATCAATGCACCATTAATAAAGTACTTTATATTTTATCATTCTTTATGTAACAACATTTTGATGCTTCTTTAGGCTTGATCATTTTTGATCAAATTTAATGGCGGCGAACTTGAATTTGATCCCATTTGGTGCCACTAGAGGAACTTGCCTTGGAACGAGTGCTGGACTTACAGTTTTTTTTTTGGGTGCATTTGTTCAATTTCATGATGGATTTCAAATGTTGCTGTTATGATAATCAACCTTAAGCCGTGTCCTAGTTTTGCAATTTTCTTGTCTGAAAATCCAATGGCTTTGATCCATTCCCTCTCTGCAATCAACCCTTTCCTCCGTAAACCCTTGTTCTTCCCCTCCAGTTCCTCCCCCAGGTTTGTGTCGCTGCCTCAGAAGCCGCCGGCGGTATCAGTATCCGCCGCCGCCGACCAGCAGTACATCCTCGAAGCTCTCGGGGACTCCAATGACGAGGTGCTTCCCGCCGTCAGGACGTACGAGGATGACCTGTCTCGGCTGACTGTAGTCGGCGCTGTTGACTTCCAGCAGGCCCTGACGGCGGCGGCGGCTGACGGCGGCCGAGCTGCGGAGGAGCACATTTCCGCCGGGTTGGAGGCCATGGTCGTCGAGACCATCTTCCCGGGCCCACCCGAAGAGAACAGCACTCTTTCCACCAGGCTGGTGAGTGCAATGATTACTTGCTGTGAATATTTCATTAGAAAGTAATGTAGATGATGAATGTGAGCATACTTTCTGATATGTTTTCTGTTTTTCTCATGCTAGTTTTTACCAGCTAGGAAAGTGAAAGAGAGAGTTAAGAATCTCAGAGGTCTCTTAGATGGTGATATTTTTTCGAGCACGACGTCTGAAAACATACTTGCCATGACATTCAGACAAGTAGTTCTGCAACAGCTTTTGAGATTTGAACTTGCTACGTTTGGACCTGGAACGGGAAGAAAAATGGATGATCTTGAAAATCCAAGAGAGGTCAGACTAATTACTTCTTTAATGGATGATAATGAGCAGGCTTGTTTACTTCTTGGATTTGAGTGTGCTGTATCTGATGTGTCTGGCCTCTTGCGTGGGACAGGCATGTCTCTGTGTCTGTTGAGCAGGTGCCTCGTGATACTGATGGGCTGAGCTCTCTTTTTACCGGCAGGTACCAGCGATGTTTAGCATCAGCTCGTGTGACGAACGTGCTATTGCTGTGCTTGCTGAAGTGATTTGCGCGTATGCTCTTGAAAGCGTTGAGACACATTTCTATGGTGATTCATCGAACAAGTCATTAGCCAAGTTTTTCAATTGGTTTTGCAAGTCTAAAAAAATTGTCTCCAAAGACTCGTCTGTTGTTGTTCATAAGTTGCTTGAAAGAGACATAGTTGCCAATGTGAAAACTCTGCTGGGAAGTTTTAATTCTGAAAGGATGGAATCATTGGGATTCAAATCAAACAAACCTTGGTGGATACTGCCATCATACTCTCAATTGAAGAAGATTGGTGGCCCAAAATTTACTGCTTGGATTAGCGAATATGTTCCTTTGTATCGGCTACAAATTGATGTTGATAAACTTCAGGATTTGAAGCTTGAAGGGGGAGAATTTTCAGCCACAAATATCTGGGAAATTCTCTTGACACACTCTCAAATGGTAATATACTTTTCTTAAGTGTATGGCTATCCGACAGGTGCTTCTGTGAAAATTTCTTGGTTACATATCTAGATAAATGTTCCTGAAGAACGTAATTACAGGCAATGGATTTTGTAATCCTATCAGGCATCTCTAAACCGTCAGTTACAGGTGCAACGAAGGGGCTTTGTTTACTATACATCTCTACCCTGGTCTATGTGTAGTAGCTCTAGTCAACTAGTTAACTTAGGGATATTAGTTTCGCAAGCTTCTATTTCCTTACCTAACTTGTTTGTTATCCTTGAGTGAATGTTCATTGTACTTATTAGGCTATTTGCTAGTCTATGTGGGGGTATTAAAGCAGTTAAGGTTATCTATCTTACTTGTTATCTTTATTCCACGACCTATATTCCAAGTATTCCAGTCAGTGCTTAAAGAGGCACTGGGGAGCAGGCAAGGAAGTGTACCTTTGCTATGATTTATGCTGTCTTACTTTCAAACTTTGAAGTTGAAAAGGTTTCTGTTGGAATGATTAGTGTTTGGCTTTTCCAATAAGGACTCATATCGCATGTTGAAACTATTCATATTGTCTGTACACCATGAGTCTGAAGAGCAGAACTGATATAAGTTTTCCTAGTGCCTTGTTATAAGCTTGATAAGAAGGGACCATTGTAAATAAAGTTTGTCTCGACTACTTTTGCAGGTTAGTTTGGCTAGTATTCTTGATATGTACTACGAAGATGATTTCACTTTGCCTAATAAACAGTTACCGTCTGATGCAGTTATGAAACTATCCAACGTTTCCCAGAATGAGGTATTGAATGTACCTTTAACATTTCTTGATGTTCCTTTTGAGTCAGCTTGATGGATAGTTAGCCAGGGATGTTATTTATAGTATTTGTTTTTTGTTTCTTTCTGGCATTAAACGAGTTAAAAAGGATGAGTACTTGCTTTCTTGAAATAATTGAACAATCATACTTTTAAATTATTATTTTTGGGATTTGTGGTGGTATTTAATATGTTTCACCTCCCACTCGATCTACTTCTTTTGGCATGTCCAGTAAGGCCTGTTTTCTAACCGGACAAATAAGTAAGAGAGAGGTTTTTGTGCTTATTCAGTTTTTTTGGTGCTGTTGCTTTGTCTTATTAGTTTTTTTAATTGTTTTGTTATTGAGAGTGGGGAGTCTCTTGCATCTAGAGTTGCACTTAGTCAATCAGGTTGGTTGCTTTTGGTGCATATCTTAGTAATTCATACTAATCCGTGGACATACAAGATTTTTCCTTTCGTTTTTCCCTCAATGTTCAGGGTTAGTGATGTTGATTTGGAAATCCGCACATATTTTATAGGCCGGTTTATGGATTTTCTAAAGAAAAAGCATTTACTATTCTTTGCTATCTCTTTTCTGTTTTTGCAGAGCAGTGGTTCTTTTTTCAAAAGGTTTTCAACAATCCTTGCTGGTGGCTTACTCATTGTTACCTTGGGCATTTACTATTTGCTATTTCTTTTCTGTTTTTTGCAGAGCAGTGGTTCTTTTTTCAAAAAGTTTTCAACTATCCTTGCTGGCGGCTTACTCATTGTTACCTTGGGCGTTTTGAGTCAACTTCATCTGCCCAGTGTGCCTCGATGGAGGAAACTCCTTACTAGAGACCGCCTTCTTCCGGCGTCTTCTGTTAGGTGCATAGAGCCTGACTTTTTGGAAGATGTGAAGGTTTGTCTTGAGATGTAGAACTATGTCTTCTCTTGTATTTACAGCTCTCTGATTGTGCCCATATGTCATGATGTATTGTTGGTCAGAATGTGTACGAATTTTGCATTTATGCTACTGGAATTTGTATAGACTTGTTGTCATAAAGCTGATATGTAATTCTTCTGCAAGCATGAGGCCTGAACAACTTAGTACATTCATTTTGATGATTTTATATTGCATGTTCCTCTGTAACCTAGAGCTTGAAGTCGTAGTTAAGTTTGCTAGTAGTTATGAGATTGACTAAATGTTCTTGTTCAAAATGGATTAATTCGCTGATGTTTTATTTATTCACCACCCAGTCACATGATTATTCCTGTGCTGTGTGTTGCAGTTCTTTCCCGTAGTCAAAGTACTATGAGTGTTAAGTTGTATCAATGGAAAATGGGAAAGTTTGCAATTAGGTGTCTAGGGGACTAATATAAAACCCATATGTTATGCAAAGGGTTGAAAGTAGATTTATGTGATTTTATTCGAAGATTTGCTGGAGTAAAGTTCTTAACATTATTCAACGGTTCGTGTTTGAAATTTGTTCCTTGTGTGTACAAGTCAGATATTGTATCACCATCCATTTGTGAAGATTGACTGTTTTTCGTGCTTATCAATATGACAATATCTTCTCTAATTATGCAGTTGGAAGATTATTGCACCTCAGTCATTGGAAAACTCAAGGACTCATTTGGTTGGTCTGAAGATATTATAATGGAAGCTGGCCATTACGCATGGACTGGAGAACTCCCGTTGTACTTGAAGAGAATGGTTGAAATTGACCGAATGGGTATAGAATTTTCACCCAGTGAGGCATTACCAGTAGAAAGAGTGGAAGATATCAGAGAATCCATTCAAGATATCGCAAGCTATCAGGTGACTTTCTAATAGTAATTTGTTCAGTTATACATGTTCGCCTCTCCCTTATTATGCTAGGTAATGAGCTAATCAAATAATAACAGAAACTATAGCCGAGTGTATACAAGCGCTTGTATGTGCGAGAGGTCTGGGGAAAGGTTGGGCCGTCAAGGCCTGACGCACGTAACCGTACTTAATACTGTATATCTGTCAGAGGCAGTTAGCCGAACGATAAACCTTTTGAACGAGTAGATTCAAGAGGTAGAGGGCTAAGTAGTCATGGGCACAAGTTTGTAAAACCAGTAGTACTATCCTTTCCTAGTGCCTATTTGTGTGGTAATGCCTGTGGTCATACTTGGTCAGTCTGTTGCTAGTCCCAGACTCCCGGGGATGTTTCAATGAAACAGTCTAGAAGACATGTTAAAGTTTCTCTTATGTTTTTTCCCAGACACTGTTAACTCCTACTAACTTGTGATTTCAGCTTGTAGTTATGGTACAAAAAAATGCGTACTTTTGTGTGGCTTGTATGTCAAGTCTACACTCGCAATGGTCAAGTATGAAAAGAAATGCTTCTCACTTGTCTTGAATATAATGTCATCTCTTGCACGGTAGCTTTTACTTAATTTGATGATTTCTTGAGTCTTCAGCTTAAAAGATATCCAGGAATGCATGGTCAACTCTTGTTCTCCATGCATATAGATTCCCACTGTAAATTCATCTAGTTTGGAAATCAGACGGTTGTTAGAAGCTGGTCTTGATTGTCAGTTTCTGGTTATCCTCTTCTTATTTCTCATCATGGTTATTTGAAGGTGGTTTTATCGAGTGATGGGAAAATTGTTGGTTTCCAACCAACAAGTCGCGTGGCTGTGAATCATTGGGCATCGAATCCCATTGCAAAAGAGTTGTACGGAGGAAGAAATCTTTCACCTGGTAAACTTTGATATCGAACGATTACCTGTTATTTTTCCTTGCAAAAACTTGTTTCTTATAATCAGCACATCTCTTGCAGGGTTGATAGAACCTGGTCCGAAGATCCACAAACCAAGTGAGGTTATAGTAATGGAGTTGCTGATGTCGGCAACTTCTGATCCTCACTTTGCATTTGTTAGACCAGTTGATGTTTCTGGAGTGGAGTGACTTGAGGTGGATTTCCTTAGTTTGTACATAAACTGTGGAATTATGGTCATTTCTAGTAGCACTGACTAAGCTAGTCCTATTACAGAAAGTGTAAAAGTTCACGTTTTTTGAAAAGATACAACTGTGCTTAAAATTGAGCACCAAGAGCAACTCCAACATATTTTTTAGAGATTTTCATTGATTTTATATGGTTTTTTTAGATCTAATAGTTTTTCCTATCTCATTTCTTAAATCAGGGAGTTTGATTAATGAGAGATTTCATTCCTTATATTTTGTAGAAAAGGAATTTTTTTCATGGAGAATAAAAATTTAATCCAATTCCAATTAAATCAGTTTAAAATTTTCATACAATACACATCCCATCATTCATGAAGAGTATAATATTAAAATGCACCCTGACAAATTGGGTATTATATAAATTTCACCCTCGCTCTGTCAACCACTTAGGTCTCTCTATCCACTTTAACCCCATTATACTCATCCCACTTTATCTCCAAAAATCCCCAATGTTTTATTAATTTTAAGGTAAAAGTTCAAACCTAACCCTATTATTTTGCGAAAGTGTTAATCAAACCATGTAAAATATGAAATAATGAAACTAACCATAAGATTTTGAACAATGGTGCCGATATATCCAAATTGAACTATTCTGACGTTGATCGAAGGAATTTGGGTGTTGACCAAATCTAAAAAGACAAAAATACCCATGGGTTTAAAACTGAAAATTTCATAACCATTCTACCCCTTGCTAAATCGGTACTTTAAATTAAATCATAGCGTTAATTCAACACTTTAAATTAAAACATAGTGTTGGATCAAAATTTTAATTAAATCATAGGGTTAGAAAACCCTACTATCGCAGGCCGCCTCATTCTCCTCCTTTTCTCATAAGCTTTTTCTTCTTAAATATTCTTTTCCCCATCTCCCCATGATCACGAGGAAATGGGGAATCAGTATTTTTTCCAATTGATATTCTTTTCATATTTATTTTATTGAATACGTATGGATTCATCTCCAAACATCGTTATTGTTCTCCGATCTGATAGATTATATTGTTGTGTTTATGATGATCATTCAATTTAATTGTTCACGTCGATGTATTTGGTCTGATATGATTTTACAGATCGTTTGATTCTCTAGGAGGAGTCATGTTCTCGATCTGTGTTTTTCAAGGTGTTTTCAGTTGGAACAACATAGATCGTGTTTTGGATTAAGTGGTGTTGCAGTTGTTGAAGATCCCTGCCTGCCATAATGATATTAATGCATGGTACGCTCCTCTTTGTCAAGTGGTCATGATTTTCGCGGGAAGTGAGTTAACATCCCTAAGAGCGAGGTTACAGATTTATTGGATCGCTACTCTGTGATAGTACAGACAGTTAGTCTGGTTGACATATAATTTAGATATCTTTGCAATAGATCAGTTATTGCTAGGCTAGTTAGGTTGAATGTCAATTCCACTCGTTGTTATCGCCGATGGGCATTTTTCCCAGCATCGTTGAATGATTGATTTCAAAAATAAAAATAAATCATAGGGTTAGAACAACACATTCCATAAAATCTCAATGAGTAGCGATTCAAATTTATCCCATCCAATACTTTTCACCTATCACCACGATGAAGCGTGATGCTGTACATGAAATCATCCTGCATATAACACATAACCACTAGCTAGGTTAAAAGTAATAGATATAAATGATTGCAGCTTCCATTGATAAATGCAAAGGAACCAAAACAAAAAGAAACTCGTAACCTTCTCCTCTGTTCCACCACATTCTCCCTCTCTTTTTTTCTCTTCGCCACCACACAGCCCAATACTCCCTTCACCGACGAGTGTTATTTTCACCATCGTTCGCCAACGGATCAGGAGCCTGCCATCGTTGTCATAGCACCACCATCATGGCCCTTCGTCAACGATCTGAGAAGGCTGAACTATAGCCACCAGAAAAACTCCATGAACTACCGCAGCTCGCTTGAAGAAGAAGGTATACCAGAAAACTGTCTCAAGTAATCTTTTCCGAATTGAAACCTCCTTTCCTCCCACTCCATCTCAGCTACTGAACCGATCTGTAGGTGCCGCTACTTGCTATCTGTCTTTGCTGCCACTGCCATCAGTTTTCCGCAGTTGGTACGAGGAGCTGCTGCCGCCACCAGTCTTCAGGTTGGAAGAGACGAAAAGGTTGAGCGAGAAAGGAAGAAATGAGAATAGGGGAAAATGAAAAAACTTTTGGTTAATAACAGTTAATATCATTTTTCAAATTTTTCAAAATTTAAAGAGGTGGTATGATGGTCAGTTTACATAATTTTGACCACTTTCATGTTGCCAGGGTTCGATTAACACTTTCATCCAAAACATAGGGTTAAATTTGCACTTTTAAATTTTATAGGGTTAGATTGACCATTTTGACCTAAACATAAGGTTATTTTAACCCTTTTCCCTAATTTTAATATTAAAAGTTTAAATAAAATATTATAGGTAAGATTTGTGCGTTATGAAGAAATAATAATTTATTAAACATTAAATTAACGGGTAAATAACAGATTTAGTGAGATGGAACATAAATGGAGCGAGTATGAATTAATATCCACACATAATTACCATACTCCCTCAGGTTCACTAACATTGACTCACTTACTATTGACACTTAGATTTAGAAAATGTTAAATTAGTGGTGGAGAATGCATTAAAAAAGTAAAAAAATAAATTAAGTAGATGAAAAAAATATAAAATTGTCCAAAAAGAGAGTCAATATTAGAGAATCAGAGGGAGTATATATACCCGTATAACTCATATAAAAATACCTCTATGCCCGTTTCATTGAACCAAATGTGGAGCTGACTTGCACCAAAACCCGTCTCACTGCCAATCCTGCGAATACCTACTCCCTCCGTCCCTTTTTTATTGTCTTACTTTCTCTTTTGTCAAATGATTTTATGATTTTAATATCTTAAATTATGTTTAAAAATAATTTATGAAAATTAATATTTAAAAAATATGTGTTACGATGAATGTAGTAGTATCTCATTTGATATTTTTCACATTTATAAATTTAGATATTTTTACGATACAAATAACATCAATTTTTTTTATAAATAGTAATGTAAGACACTAAAAAAAAGAAACGGGAAGTATGAATAAATTAGAGTGGAAATACAAGGAAAAGCTGAAATAAAATTGAAAAGTTAAATAATGATCCTCCGCCACACAGTTTATCCACACCGAAGCACCGGAGCTCTATGAGCTGCAGAAAACATGGCGGTTTCTTCTTCTTCTTGTGTACATAGAATGACTCTCTCCCTCTCTCTTCTCTCTTCTTCTCTACGTTTCTCTCGCCCCCTCTTCTTCCACAAAAAGCCACCACTTTTAATCCCTCCTCCTGCAAGTTGGGGCATCGCCGGGAATGGCTGGAGCTGGCGGTCCATCTCCACCGCCGCCGCCGTGGCCACTGATTCTTCTTCCTCATCCACAACATCTCCGGTAGAAACTAAAGTTACGCTTCCCACAAACGACTCATCTGACAGTCTCCTCAGGATCCGCCACACTGTAAGACATTGAAATACTATATTTGTTACAATTTTGTTATCTGAACTTTTCCATGTATACAGGATGAAGGTTTTATTATTGGTTTTGAGTTCAGGCTAAGAACGCAAATTTACGGAAAGATAGTTCCTTTATAGATGCAGAACTAGAGATACCTGAAAATTGACTCTTTTCTGTTTTCCAAAAAAAGAAAAGAAAAGATCAATGGAGATAAATGAGGAAATTGTAGTTTAATGTTTTGCTCTGTAGTTAAGACAAGTACTCCCCTCAGTGTGCTCATGTTGAAAGAGTTACTTTTGCAGTGTGCTCATGTTATGGCCATGGCTGTCCAGAAGCTCTTCCCCAATGCAAAAGTTACTATTGGCCCTTGGATTGAACATGGCTTCTACTATGACTTTGATATGGAGCCGTTGACTGACAAAGACCTGAGGAGGATTAAGAAGGAAATGGTGATAAGCTATCCCCTTCTATTTTAATCTGTGTTGTAGAAATGATGTCTGTAATACATAAGCAACAACCACTAAGCCTTTATCCCACTATATGGGTCATATCCCACCATCATGGCCGGTTAAGACACAAAGCTCATTTATATCCAAATACAAGATGTGATGCTTGTAATCCATGTTTACTTTTATATGTTTTATGAGTACAAATTTTTCTTGTTTCTTCTTTAGGATCGCATCATTCGTCAAGATTTACCGTTAATAAGAGAAGAGGTTAGTCGAGAGGAAGCTCAAGAAAGAATACTTGCTATCCATGAACCTTACAAGATAGAGATCCTAGAAAGCATAAAGGATGAGCCTATCACCATATACCATATTGGTAATGCTTATGCTCTATTGACTGATGTTAGTTGGCACGTATAATTCCTGACCTTGTCCATGAAATTTTACCTGCACGGAGTTTTATATATTTTATTACTTCCACACGTGGAATTTTCTCTATGCCAAACTAATTGGGAAACATTTTCTTTTGTTTGGTATGATTCTGAGATCCTCTCCTGGTATTTATTGGTTAGTTGGATTACAGTTATTTTTTTAGGCTTCTGGTGAAGCTTTATTAGTAACCAGTTATATTGCCTTCTTGTATTTAAAGAGTAAGCATAAATAGACTTTGCTATTCAGTAGAAGTCAGATGCCCTAATATGACCCGTATAGCCAGTTCAAATAGTGGAATCAAGTTATGATCATAGTTACTTGGTGGGTTGAGGGGAATAGGATATAGGTCATTCAGCGTGTGGCAAGTGGCATACTGAATTGAACAAGCCAGAGTACCTTTACGTCAGAGAGAGTAACCATCAGCTGAGTCATAGTTTTCAGTAACTACTATTATCATAAGAAACATACTGTAGCAAAGGTTCACAGTCTACGGACTTTTTTCTTTGGACGTACAGGTTCTATATGCGTGACGTTAGATTCCCACAGAACATATAAACTCGCTACAATTAAAAGCTTGACTTGCAGATGATAATAGATTCGGGGATGTAAATTGCTGGTCAAATCCTTTTTGTTTAGAGGTGGTTAATTAATTTGAAGGTTACAGAGATCACGGTCGATGGTGTAACTAGAAATTGTACATACATTTCTTGTGAAGAGTCAGTTACTATTGGGAGTAGAATAATGTATCGTGATGTGTTGCTGCTTGATCTTGTCATGCAGGTAGACTCCCCTTTGTATGCATTGATCGATTCTTTTGCTTCTATTTTTCTCATTCCTGTTCTGTATAAAAGGCAATGAATGGTGGGACCTTTGTGCTGGGCCTCATGTTGAATCTACTGGAAATATCAGCAGCAATGCTGTTCAACTTGAATCAGTTGCTGGTGCTTACTGGAGAGGAGACACAAATAAGCCCATGCTACAGAGGATTTATGGAACTGCATGGGAGAATGAGGAGCAGTTAAAAGCATACATTCACTTCAAAGAAGAGGCTAAACGCCGGGATCACCGGCGACTTGGACAAGACCTTGATCTCTTCTCCATACAGGTCAATCTCTTATTCAGTAATGCATCTCATGCTTGTAGTTTCTTGTTTAAGACTTTAAGTTGGCTCATTTATTGCCTGAACTAAACCCACTTTTGAAATTTCAATAATTGCTGATTTGTTCTTTAGCATGGTCTCTGCAGGATGAGGCTGGTGGTGGTCTGGTTTTTTGGCATCCTAAGGGTGCTACAATCAGGCACATCATGGAAGAAGCTTGGAGAAAAGTTCACTTAGAATGTGGCTATAATTTGCTTTACACCCCACATGTTGCAAAGGCGGATCTTTGGAAGATCAGTGGTCATCTTGACTTCTACAAAGAAAATATGTATGATCAGATGGAGATTGAGGATGAGCTTTATCAGCTCCGGCCAATGAATTGTCCTTACCACATACTAGTTTACAAAAGAAGATTACATTCTTATCGGGATTTTCCTGTGAGGTTTGCTGAGCTTGGAACAGTTTACAGATATGAGTTATCTGGCAGTTTGCATGGCCTCTTCCGTGTGAGAGGCTTTACCCAGGTATATTTCCTTGGCTGCTACACTACATCCATGAATTTAAATGCTTTATTTTTCGTTTCCTTTACCCTGGTACTTTTTGTTTCTTTTAACAAAGTAATTGAAGGTAATTCTGTTTTTTCACTTACAGAATTCAGGAAATTCTATGGATAATTATCATGAGAATGCTTTATTTTCTTGTGCAAATATTTTATATGGGAGAGTTCACTATTTGTGGGGAGATTTCTTGTATTTTATTTTGGCTGGAGATGCAAGTCTCAGAGTAATAAAACTTATTGTCCTTGTTTGTACATCAATGTTCATATCGACATTGTGGTAACTGAACAAAGTCTCACAAAGATATACAACGACTTGTTACTAACTCTTCTTACTGCTTTATATGGATTTGTAACACTGAAAATTGACTTCAAAAATTTCAGGGATTCAAATCAATTGATTTAGCAAGTAGTCAGTCAAAATCTAATAGTACTGATATATTTAACTTCATGTGAATTCATAATATACAATCCTTTTGATCAAACACGATGCATATCCAGTCAGTCTCCTGTTACAGTCTCTATATTCTTGTGTGTCTTTATCGATTAAGAAGTTCATAAAAAGAGACAAGATTACATATATTTATGGAGTTATCTCGACATTAAGATTTAAGCGTTAAACAAGGTTGTCATTAGATGAATACTTAAGATTTCTTAGTTCATTTAGGTTTCTGAATTTTTTAAATTTGGTGATCAGTCAATCAAGAGCATAAGAAACGATAGCAGCAAACAACTCAAACTTTTTAAATGCTACACTGGTTTACATTATTTCCCTTCTTAATCTTGCAGGATGATGCTCACATCTTCTGCCTAGAACATCAGATCAAAGATGAAATACGGGGTGTGCTGGATCTCACTGAGGAAATATTACTGCAGTTTGGTTTTGATAAGTATGTAGTAAACCTCTCTACAAGGCCAGAGAAATCAGTTGGCGATGATGATATATGGATGAAAGCAACCTCTGCTCTAAAGGATGCTTTGGGTGATAAAGGATGGGACTATGAGATAGATGAAGGTGGGGGTGCCTTTTATGGTCCAAAGATTGATATCAAAATTGAGGATGCTCTTGGAAGGAAGTGGCAATGCTCTACAATTCAGGTATGGTTAGGCTCTTCAGGCTTATTGAACACTCGGCCGTATTTTCAGTTACTAAGGGTTGTTTGCCATCTTCTAAGATCAATCTCTCTGTCTCCCTCTCTCTGCATTATGCTTCCTTTCTCTATGGAGTTATCCATCTTCATGAAGAGTTTTAAGTAGAATTGTTTGGTTCAGAATGTCATCTGTTTGACTATCTCAAAGCTCATCAGGATGGTTGATGCAAGTGAATGTCATCGATTGAAAGATTCTTCATATGATGATCCCTACTTGTTTCAAAAGTGAAAGTAGAGATAAATTTTTAAGGAATAAATCCAGGACACGCTATACAATAAGGCATTCGAACTAGTTGAAGATATTAGTGAATGGGATAACTTCTTTAACAAGATTTTAATTAGCTAATTTCTATTTGGCTACAGGTGGATTTCAATTTACCCCAGCGCTTTGATATAACATACGTAGACTCAGACCAAGAGAAGAAGCGACCTATCTTGATTCATAGAGCAGTTCTTGGATCCTTGGAGCGATTCTTTGGAGTTCTTATAGAACATTACGCTGGTGATTTCCCATTGTGGCTCTCCCCTACACAAGCTCGACTTCTACCTGTTACCGACTCACAGGTAAAATCTATAGTGATTTCCCATTGTGGCTCTCCCCTACACAAGCTCGACTTCTACCTGTTACTGACTCACAGGAGTTCTAACGCTTGATCTCAGTAATCTCACTAGTTGACTTGATTAATTCATTCTTCAGCTCGAATATTGCAATGAGGTGCAAAGGAGACTGAAAGGCAATGGTATTCGGGCAGAAATTTGCAGTGGCGAACGGCTGCCTAAGCTCATAAGAAATGGAGAGAAGCAGAAAATACCATTGATGGCTGTGATCGGGCCTAAAGAGGCAGAAACAGGAACTGTGACAGTGAGGTCTAGGTTCAGCGGGGAATTAGGGACCATGTCCGTTGATGAGTTAATCGTCAGAATAAATTCTGCTGTTGAAAGCAGATCATTTGTTTGAATTGGCTGTTGCCTCAAGAAATGCAGACTTCTCATTTTTTTATTTAAGTGTTGGAAGAATAGTTCTGCAGAAATAACTACAGATTTTACCTGTAAATTTAATATATAGGGTTTTTCTCTTGATTTGTATACTGGATAAGAAAAGGAAGGGCTTTATTCCCCGATGATATGAGACGTTCTCTCTATATTTGAATCTGGTTCATTTTTATCAAATGGCTGTTCCAGTTTATTTCATTTGCTAATTTTCCTATGATTGCTCTATTAAATGATAAAATCCTAGTAAATTAGGGTTGTAAAATGACATGCCAATATATAGAGTTATGAGGGTACATGAGTATATAGACAATACCACTAAATATCTAATATTCTAACACCTCCCCTCAAACGCAGCATTGGATGAACTGAAATGCAAAGCTTGAATCTAAAAAACTCAAACAAGGGATGTGAGAGACCCTTAGTGAAAATATCAGCTATATGAAGAGAAGTGGGAACATGGTGAACCGTAACTTGCCACTGGCAACCAACTCTCGAACAAAGTGATAGTGAATATCAATGTGCTTGGCGCACTTGTGATCAACTAGATTCTGGTAGAGAGAAATGACGCTATTGTTGTCACACAAGAGAGGCGACCTTGAAAGCGGAAAGCGCAAATCACGAAGCAAATGAGATAGCCAAACTACCTCAGCAGATGTATTCTCCAAAGCACGATACTCGGACTCAGAGCTGGAACGGGAAACTGTGGGCTACTTCTTGGCACTCCATGAGACAAGATTCCCACCAAGGAAGACAACATATCCATAAGTCGAGCGGCGAGTCTCAAGACAACGAGCTCAATCAACGTCCAAGTATCCCAACACCTCAGAGGAACCAACGGTGCTGGAGGACAACCCAAAATTAAAAAGGTGCCACTAACATAGCGAAGAATCCTAGTGACCGCCGTGAAATGATCATCACGGGGGTCTTGGAGGAATTGACTGACCGAATTGACCGCAAAATTTAAATTTGGACGTGTGATAGTGAGATACTATAAAGCATTGACCAAGGACTGATAAAGAGTAGGATTGGAAAGCCGCTCATTGGAACTACTGTGGAGCTGAGGCATATGCAGAAATGGAGTAGAAACAGGATCAACATCAGTCATCCCCGCACGACGGAAAATGTCACAAGCATACTTCACCTGACCCAAGAAGATGCCAGTGGAGGTGGAAGAAACCTCAAGGCCAAGGAAATAATGCAGAGAAGCTAGGTCCTTAATGGAAAACTCTTGATCAGCACGAGTGATAAACTGACGAATGACAGTAGTGTCATTTCCGGTAAGAATGATATCATCAACATAAACCAACAGGTAAAAGAGAATGGTATCACGAGAGAAGATAAAAAGTGACGTGTCAGCCATGCTGTAAACAAAACCGAGATCCGAAAGATAGGTACTAAACCTGTCAAACCAAGCACGAGAGGCCTGCTTAAGCCCATAAATGGCTTTACGCAGGCGACAAACATAATCAGGGTGAACTGGATCCTTGTAACAAACCGGTTGAGCCATGTAGATAGGAGCATCAAGAACACCATTTAGAAATTCATTCTTGACATCAAGCTGGTGGGAGAGGTCATTTCCGCATAGTGGCAATAACGAGGACAGTACAAACCGTAAAGGCCTTAACCACATGACTAAATGTGTGATCAAAATCAAAACCATGGATTTGAGAGTACCCCTGAGCAACAAGACAAGCCTTATAACGATACACGATACCATCTAGTCGGTACTTCAAACGAAACACCCATTTGGAACAAACAATATTGACATTAGAAGGACGAGGGACCAAGTCCCAAATGTGCTGATGATGAAGAGCATCCATCTCAGCATCCATGACAGCTACCCATTTCGGGTCACGAAGAGCAGCACGATGATCCCTGGGCTCAGACTCAGAAAGAAGAACAACTAGAAGACCAGTGACAATATGACCATCAAAACTGCGAGGCCATCTCATGCCATCACGAGCTCGAGTGACCATGGGGTGAAGACGAGTAGGAGAAAGATCAGGAGAGCCAGCAGAACTAGGCATAAATTCGGAAGAGTTTGAAGAAGAACCGGAGACATCCATCAAAGGAGAAACCAGTGTCTGAAGAGTAGCCGTTGGTGACCCAGAAGGCACAACCAGAAGGATCAAAATATGAGAATCCAAACTAGGAGAGAAAATATAGTATGAGTTCAGCGAGGATGACAACGAAGCCACTGGTGAAGATTCAGGGACTGAAGGATCAAGAAAGGAAGAGACATCCAACGAAGAAAATGGAGAGGTAGGCGAAGAACCAGTAGAGAAGGGGAAGCATGACTCATCAAAGCAAGTATTCTGTGAAATATAAACCCGACCAATGGTGGTATCCAAGCACCGAAAACCTTTGTACGGCTAGTTATAGACAAAGAATCCATAAGGGAGACTCCATGTCGACAACTTGTGCTCAGCATATGTGTAAACAAAAGGATAGACCCAACAACCAAAAGGATGGAAGTTGGAATAAATAGGCGCCTGATCAAATAGAAGACCATAGGGTGTGGCTCCATCAAGAACCGGTGTGGTAAGACGATTGATAGTGTGAACGGCAGCCATAAAAGCATCATCCCAGAAGGATATAGAAAAATGAGAGTGAAACAGCATAATGAGCCTCATCTCAGCAATATGTCGATGTTTTCTCTCAGCGTGCCCATTTTGTTCAGGCGTATAGGGATAAGAAATTTGATGATGTATCCCCTCTGAGGCAAAGTGAGTACAAAGACGAGTGTTAAGGAATTCAGTGCCACCATCACTCTAAAAAACCTTAATACAAGATGAGAATTGATTCTCGACAAAAGCCTCAAATTGCATATAAATGTCAGCAAAGTCATATTTCAAACAAATGGGATAAAACCAAGAGAAGAGTGAGTAGTCATCCACAAGCAAGGCATAGTAAGAGAATCTATTTCTAGATAAGATAGGTGAAGGGCCCAATAAATCAAAATGAACCAAATCAAGAACATTCACAGCACGTTTAGAATTCTCAACAAAGGACAATTTGTGTCCTTTCGCCATAGCACAAGGAGCACGAGTGTGAGGTTTCGGCAATAAAGACGAAACAGATAAAGAACTAATCTTATTCAAAAGAGAAATAATGTTATTGGACACATGTCCTAATCGAGCATGCCACAACTCAAAAGATGTCATATTCTTAGTATGCTTGATAAAAAAAAATTAAAGCCTCTTCACCTCGATCCAGCACATATAGACTATCCTCACTATGACCTCTGCCCATGACCCCCTTGGTTACCTTGTGCTGAATAATGAAAGAGCGGTCATCAAATGTGATAAGAACACCAAGATCCTTAATGAGCTTACTAATAGATAATAAATTCTTGGTGATATCAGGCACAACCAAGACATCAGATAAATGCAAAGTAGGTGTAAGATGAGAATCACCAATGGCAGAAATAGAAATAGAATCACTATTACCAACAGATACACAAGTATTACCAGAGTATGACGTGACACTCTCAAGAGCAGAAAAGGAGGAACTCATATGATTGGTGGCTCCCGAGTCAATGTACTAATCTGAAGTGACAGCCGCTGGCTCAATCTGCAAAGATGACTGAAATTGTTGGGCAAGATGGGTGGAGTCGGACAGACTAGGGACAAGACGGAAGCAACATGACTCGATATTCCACACCATTGGCAATGAAGAGTAGAACTGGATCCACAACCGTCACAAACAGGAGCAGAAGGCTGCCTGGAAACCCTGTCACCACGCCGACATGAAAATCGGCCACCACGGGTGGCGCATGGGCCTGACGCTGGCGCATGGTCCCACACACGGCTGTATGGAGATACAAAAATTTAGAAAATGTCCGGCCCGGCCCGGCCCCTGGAACTTGTGTGCTCTACATATTTGTTAGAAAGTCATTGTGGTCCTTGGCTTGGGCAACATCAATGTAAGATGGAGTTGGCGAAACATGAACAAGAGGAGCACTAAAGTCGTTTAACTCGACACCAAGGGCTGTCACAAACCATAGAAATTGGTCATCATTCGAGACTGGAGCACCCATAGAAGAGAGATGCTCAAAAATGAATTTAAATATGAGATGAAAGTAGTGAACAATACCCATTTTTGTGAACATTGAGGGGTTGAACACGGAGAGACATAATAGAGAACTTGTTTCGATTCTAGTAAACGAGGAGAGCGTATCATTGATCTGCTTGGATGTCTCACAACTGAAATTTTTCCCATAACATCCACCGTGAGAAGGGAATAAGAGACTGCATAGCCGGTGATCTTCAACAAGCCATGGCTCATATTTGGCCTGAGCCAACGCATAAGCAGCTTGCAGATCCATTTTGGAGGAGCCGGACGCCGGAGATGCGGGAGGAGCATAGCTCGCTGGAGTGGAATTCGGCGGACACGGAGTGAAGACATTCAGATGGACAAATAATCCTTGCGGCTTTAGAACATGAAGCGTTTTCCTTCTCTACAACAAGTAGTTGGTAGGGTTGAGCTTGACAGGCATCATGTGGATGAGAATACTATAGGACAACTTCTCCTTCGCCATGGCATGAGACTCGAACGGAAAGTATGGAGCGAAAATGGAAGAAATTTTGGTAAGAAATTTTGGTCGGGAAAACGCCAGCAGAAACGAACGCCAATAAGAGACATGGTAGAAAGAAAACCATTAAAAAGAAAAGTAAAGTGAGGGAAAAGCTGACAGTAAGAATTGACCAGTAAAAGAAAAGAAAGCTAGCCAGTAAAATGAGGAGAAAAGTGAGAAAATTTGGGAGAGGGTATGACCAATTGTGGCCGGTTGAAAGAAAGGGAAGAGGATCTTAGACTGATATCATATTGAATGATAAAACCCTAGTCAATTAGGATTGCAGAATTAAATGCCAATATACAAGAGTTATGATGGTACAAGAGTAAATAGACAATACAACTAAATATCTAGAGTAAAGTGCTTATATGACCCACAGTTCTTTGAAAAGTGCAAATATAACCATTAGTTTTTTAAAAGTGCTAATATACCCATGAATATTTTCAAAAATGCTAATATACCCATGACCGACTAAAATATGTAAACTTATACCCGAGTACTCCATTTTTTTCCTCCTATGCACTCAAGACACTAAAATAATGTCAAAAGTGGAGAGACGGCAGAGCAAGTTGGAGAAGGGTCAGTATACGCAACAATGTTTTGTACGTCGACGCATACTC
>JAULKK010000011.1:6868096-6878427 GCA_032355705.1 Rubia peregrina | reverse complement strand
CTGGAGAGTGGAGACGCGCAGCCAAGGAAGCAAATGAAAAAGGAAGCAAGGGTTTTGATTCTACCAATTGGATGGATTCTTGAATTATGATGATAACTTTGATTTGGGCTGGGCCAAATTGGTTTCAGCCCAAATCAAAGCCTTCTTTTTTTTGCCTCAGACAATCAAAACGACGTCGTTTCACTAAGGCAAAACGACGTTGTTTTGAGTTAGTTGGGCCAAAATAATAAAATTCCCCTTTCTTCTTCTCCGACGCACGGCTCCGCCTCTGCAAATTTCGAATCCTCCGGTCCGGCAATGGCGACTTCACATGGGGTAACCATACCCATTCCTCTTACTTTTTTTTGTACCATGGTTACCCCATGGCTCTTAATAGGTCCGCCCCTGAAGCCATGGAGTCGGCCAAGCATGCAATTAAAAAAGGAGAAGACGCATTTACAAAATGCGTCTTCTGCCTGCAATTAAAAAAGAAGAAAAAACAGAAAAGGAAGCAAAAGAAAATTGAGACGGAAAAAGGGGGAAGGTGAAGACGCATTTCACAAATGTGTCTTCTGGGTCCAAAAATTAAACAAAAAAGAGAATGCGTCCTCCCCATTTGCATCCTCCATCCGGCACTGTAGCACCATTCTTGCAAATTTCTCTCGTGTAATATGGTTAATTTCATCTAGTGGTGGGATATAGCTCAATCATGGAAAACTCAGTTTGATCATAAAATAATAGAAATCTAGAAAGATAAGTTTTCTGTACCAAATTAAATAAAAGATTTAAGTTTGAATACTGAAGAAAAATCCTTTGAGATCAAAAAAGCAGGAAATGACCTAGAAAATGTGCAAACATTTCATTAAATATGTATTGGAAAAAATGACAAAATCCAATTCAGACATTGAACTCATATTACATCTGTTTACACAAGATGAACACAAATTGGACAATGGCAAAAACTGAAAAAGCCGATGATGACCTAAATGCTGAAGAGGGTTTTTGCCCTTCTCCTTGTCCTAAAAAGTTTGTTGTTTCAGCTGCAATAATCTCAATAGGAAATATGCAGTTTGGAGTAGAAGGATCATCTGGAACTACAACGCCATATCCTCCGTAATCACACGAGTTATTGAACTGAATACTTTGTTTCTTGGACTGAAAACCGGCATTGAATGCATACGAATAGTTCAGAGGAAATGACAGCGAAGAACACGATCCTCCAGCTGCCAATGAGGTGCAATCGGCCGAGTTACACGATTCATTAAAGTACCCATTTATTGTGTCGAAAGGTATGTGTTGAGGGTTTATTTTCGAAGAATCCAAAACACACCATCTTTTAGGCATATGCGTAATGCCTACAGCCGCGGCCGGCTTCACCTTCAACTCATTACCGCTGAAATCAAGGTTGAACTTAGGTTGTCCATCGAACCTATAGATCCCAAAGTGTCGAAGATAAGCGCTCGCGCTTAATCTCACAGAGTTCTCATCGGCTATGTTGTGGATGTAAACGTCGATGTTTCCTGGGCGCCGGGGAGTTCCTACCTGGCTCTTCACAAACCTAGCCAAGCCCTGGTGGAATCTCTCAGCATTTTCTAGGTTTGCATCAGGCAATCCGTCTGTTGGCCATCCTATCGATCCAACAACGATAGGCAAACCATGAAACCCTAGTTTCTCAACTGCACACACCACGGAATCGTACATTACCTCGAACACATTGTTGTAGATGAACTCTCCATCCGCGAACTTGAACGTGGAGTTGTTCTCGAAGAAAGCGAATTCAGTGTCATTTGCAAAGTGATCCAGGATGCAATTGACGGGGGATAAGTCTAGCACGAATGGAGCATTATTGCGGCTGATCATGGAGCAGTAGCTAAACAATTTATCCTTAAACTCTGGTCTGAATTCAGCCATTGATGGCTTTTGTAGGGGTGTGTTCAGAATGTCAGTGTAATGAGAGAATGTGGCTTTCACCCCTGTGCTGTTCTTCATCTGATCTAGACCTTTTTGCATCATATCCAATGCAGCAATAGTATTTTCAAATGGAATGTTACTAAATTTATTTGCTAATGGTTGCGTGCCAACGAACAAATACCTGAAAATCAATTGAGAAAGGCCCGAATCAAAACATCCACTAAATAAATATAATAGAGTTACAGAAGAAATAGAACATCAGAAACTATAGATAAACTATTGATAAGATTCATGTTTATTCCACTATGTGTGTGTCATATACCTGAAACTGATATTCATTGCCACATAAGGTTGGATGTTAGCGTCGATCCACGCTTTCACCATCCTATCGTTGTCCAAATATTTGATAGCTTGATTGGGAAGAGTTATGGTTAGCTTAATGCCTGATCCCGCGAAAGCTTCCAATACATTCATGCTGGCACTGAAAGTTTTAACCTCGGTGATGTTGTTTTGTAGCATGATATCGACAACCATAGATGGTATCATTCGCTGCGTGGCCAATCTTCCCCAGTTGATCCCTAGGTATCCCTCCACGACGAGGTTTGTGACCAAAAGATAAGATATCGCGAAGAATGTTACGCGATTCGCGTGGTTCATTACCGTTGCCATTGATTGATATGTGTTGTTCTAGGTAAATGACAATAGAAGAAAAGGTTTTAAAATGAAGCCCTTTGAGTGAGGAGAATCCCACAGAAATTCCATGTTTTAATGGTAAATTTTCAGTTATTACAGCTTGAATATAACTAAGGGAATG
The DNA here is from genome assembly GCA_032355705.1 of Rubia peregrina. Taxonomy (NCBI): domain Eukaryota; kingdom Viridiplantae; phylum Streptophyta; class Magnoliopsida; order Gentianales; family Rubiaceae; genus Rubia; species Rubia peregrina. The sequence continues at coordinate 6,875,723 of JAULKK010000011.1, read as the reverse complement.
ATTTTGTTCATTGATTTTGTTTTTGCTTCTTGTTGTAAAGACATCTCTTTTTTGTTATTACAGTTTTTCCCTGGTGGATGATGAGAAACCAACACACGTACCAGCTTTCTAAATATAGCTTCTTCTTTTTTATTTCTTGAGAGTGCAAATATTACAACCTACAGTAGTTATTTGATTCTTTAAATTCCAGCTACTTTTATTATTTTAGATTTTGTTACAACATAGCGTACTCCCTCTGTCCCAGTTCAATCTGCATATTTTTTAGTCAACTTTCTCATACCATGTTTGACCAACGATAACTTTATTTATGTATAATAATGGTGTATTAAAATTTGATTTTTAGAAAATACATCATGCAGAGAATCCAATGATGTCTCACATAATGATATTTGTATCTATATATTGGTTAAAATTTATGGCCAAATGTGTCTTGAAAAAGTTGACCAAAAAGTGTGCAGTTTGAACTGGGACAGAGGGAATATGTTTATCTAACTAAAATGCAACAGATTTGTGATTTTAGAAAATGGATATGGTTTTTGTTATGAGTTTGGATCCAAAAATCTTTGTCAAGTTTGATTTTTATGGCGATCTTTTATGCGATAAAATCGTGTTGACTTCCGATCTACTATTCAAATTGGTTTAGGAGACGTCCGAGACAAATTGTTTTGGCGACAACTTTTGGAGGTATAGTAGATTCGTAATAGACTCTAATTGATTTGGATGGTTTAGACTACCTTGATCGGTTTGTTTCGATTAGTTTGTCTCTAGACTGATATATTTCGTTTGTGATCCAACCTCGTATGAGTTAGAAATTTTTGTAGCACAATTTAACCAATTACAGTTTGTGCGGTTAGCATATCTTTTGAGAAAGTATGCAACTTATAATAAATAAATGTCAAATCTATTGCTTACTATTGTGACTCATTCGAGTTGGGTCGTTGGCGAAAAACGATTTTCGGTTAGGTAGGTTAGATCAAATATGATGAATGGTTTCACACTAGAGAAAAATCGCATCATCATGCGAGTCACCGTTTGATTTAAAGCTTTATGTTCACTACTTCTATATAATTAAGATTACCCCATATCAAGTTGAGTAAGTCTTTTAGACCATTCAAATTAATATAGGAGGATTCAAAAAAGAAAAGAAAAGGCGAGACACAATTTTTATATATAGAAATCACAAAATAAGATAATACGTCCCAATTCTTTGGAACTGTGCAGGTAACAACGCAAGATGGATACATTTTGAGTTTGCAAAGAATCCCACAAGGACAATCTGGAAATTCACCAAATACAGTACCAATTCTACTACAGCATGGACTTCTAATGGTACGTTATGGCATTCTAATTAACCTCTAACCTAATAATTAATGATTAATAATTTCATTTCATTATAAATTCTCATGTGCTTAAATTGTTTTTAATTCTTCTTTTAAGAAAAGAGTATTGTAATCGATTTCAACTAAAATTTATGACTTTCTGACATACTGCAGGATGCGGGATCATGGATGATAAGTTCTCCGAGTGAATCATTACCCTTCATATTGGCAGATAACGGATTTGATGTTTGGATGGCTAATACCCGAGGCACCAATTATAGCCGTGGCCACACGTCTTTGGACCCCAATGATCCGGTATGAAATAGATACGTCATTATACATAGTTAAAATTATTAGTGATTAAACATTACGTTGAAATTAGATTGAAATAACAATCAGTGGAACGAATGTTCTCTTTTCTTAAAGAACATTTCATTAGGAAATACAGCTAAATCACTTTTGGCAGGTGACTTTTAGTGTACGTAATATTCTTTAGTCGCATAATCAAAATCTTTCCATTCTTAGAAAATAAGATAATGAATAAATGTAATATAATATGTATCAAGCAATGAACTCATATTAGTGTAAAAATGATGGTATTGCAGTCTTATTGGAACTGGTCATGGGATGAATTGGTGACTTATGATCTTCCCGCTAATGTGGATTATGTTCATGACCAAACGGGCACCACCCTCCACTATGCTGGTCATTCTTTAGTAAGTCTACATACATTTCAAGATTTTCTCAGTTAAATTTAACTTATCTCGTACATGCTCTGTCTATTATAATTGTGGATCTGCTACTACTTTAAGGGAACTTAGATCGTAAAGTTAAATTGAAATTATCTCGTACATTCCTCTGTGTATAATAATCGTGGATCCGCTACTGCTTTCAGGGAACTTTGATGGCACTGGCTTCGTTTTCTAAAGACAGTGAGACAGTGAGCAAGATTCGATCTGCAGCAATGCTAAGTCCCATAGCATATATGGGTAATGTGTCGTCAAAGCTTGCAACGGATACTGCCGATGCATTTGTCGGGGAAGTATGTCTCTAGCTAATTAATAATTTAATACCCACTGTATTTCATTTTCTCTAAGTTTTTTTTTTTTGAAACTAATGAATTTACACATTATTGTAAATTCAGGTTTTGCGTTGGCTGGGTATCAAGGAGTTTGACCCCTTGGGGTGAGTGACAAAATTACTCATAAAACTCTGCTAATTAATGTCAAAAATATACCATGAGAATAAGATATAAATTTAAAAAATATAGTACTCTGACTAAACTTCACAAAATATTTTTTACATTATTCAACAAACATGTTTTATCATTAATATGTTCAACTACGTATAATAATGGGAAATAAAAATTTGATATTTAGAAACTACTTGCTACAACGAATTCAGCAATATCACATGCGATAATAATATTATTTATATGTTGATTTAAATATGTGATTAAAGTTTGACAGTGTTACCTGTCAAATAGTAAATGTGCAGTTTCGTTCGGTAGAGAGGGAGTATGAAATTTCTTAAATATTTAGCATAAAACTTTGAGGATAGATTTCCGAATTCAATTACTCTCCTATCCCATCATCACACTAATCAAGAAACTTGTTTAACCGTTAATATGTTCACATACATATAATAACAGTTAAAATTGATATTTAGAAACTATTTGTTACGAAAAATTCAAAAATATCATATGTGATAATATTGTTGCTTATATATCCATTCAAATATGCGATCAAATTTTGATAGAGAACAGTGCAAAAAAAAGTAAGTGGATAAAAATTTGGGTGGGAGGGAGGGAGTATAGGTAATTGAATTTGAGATCAAATGTTGTCTCAACCAATCAGGTGGAGAAGATAGACAAAATTTATTGGGACTCATTTGAGTTATCATTTAATTTTTTTAAAAAATAAATTAATTCAAATGAATTTTCCCTTCAAATACATTCTTGCTTTTACAAATGAATGCAAGAAAATGTTACTACAGTTAATTGATTGGTTACTCAAATTATTTAGACGGGCAGCTGCTAAACTTTTGGAAGACATTTGCGACCTCCCGAATACCGATTGCTCCAATTTGATCAGCTCTTTCACGGGTACCTACTCTCTCCTTTTATTCCACATCAATTTTAATCATTTATTCATTTCCCTTTAAAAAAATATTTTCCTTTTTATTTATTTTATCCAAAACAAATCCTTTTTCCTCAAGAAGCTGTTTCATTCATTTCTCTCAAAAGCTTTGCAACTGGCAATTTGCACTAAAAGATTGGAGGACTTTGGATGCTTAAAATTTCAAGGGTCTAAAAAAGTGTGATTTTGATTTCATTTATGTATTATTTTCTCTTTTCAGGGCCAAATTGTTGTATGAACGCTTCGAAAGTTGATGATTTCCTAGAACACGAACCTCAACCAACCGCCACAAGGAACATGGTCCATTTAGCTCAGAGTACGATAATATCACATTCTATAATATTTTTATTTATACTAGTGTACTTTTGCACCCTCTAATTCTCATTTTATACTTTCTGAATCCGTCAGTGATTCGACAAGGCACCATAGCGATGTACGATTATGGCAGCTCATCTGAGAACGAAAAAAACTACGGGCAGCCCAGTCCACCAGTGTATGATATGGGTAGCATACCAAATGAACTGCCTCTTTTTCTAAGCAATGGTGGTCAAGATTTTCTATCTGATGTCAATGATGTCAGCACTCTTATTCACGCTTTGAAGGATCACGATTCTACTAAACTCGTTGTCCACTTCATTGACAATTATGCGCATGCTGACTTCATTTTTGCTGAGAATGCCAAGCAGGTTCTTTATGATCCTATGATGGCTTTTTTTCAGTCCAATTAGTTCAATGTAAAGATATTTGTTGTGTTCCATTTGTGCTTATAAGTTTTCTATCTTTTATGTACTTTTTATTTTTAAAATATATGTGAAACATATGTAATGTATGATGGAGATCAATAAAATTATTTGATGTGCAACCTTTTTTTTCCTAGCTCGAGAGGCAAAATTCTTTATTTGGTGCTACAATGAAACTTGTCGGATGCAAAGGGTGAAGTCGCATTCATATATTTTAAAAAAAAAATTGAAATTGAGTGTGCATTTGACAAATGCGCACTCTTTAGTTTTTATTTATTTCCGTGTGCGCTGAAAGAATTGCACGGAAATTGACGTTGAGTGCGCATTTGGCAAATACGACCTCAACGTCTATTTAAATTTAGTTTACTGTGGCGCGTGTAATCCACGTGTGGCACTTGTGACGGTACGTTTTTTAAATTGAAAATAAAATTTGTTGACGGTAAGTTTTTATGGTAAGTTTTTTTCTATATTACATAATTTTAAAATAAAAGTATTTATATAAAAATAATCTAACCGTTATAAAAACAATTTAACTATTATTCAAAGTACAAAGTTCAAAAAAATATAGATTTTCAACTAATCCACGTGTGGTGCGTGTAATCCACGTGTGCCCACACAAGTGTGACGTGTGTAATCCACGTGCCTACACAGGTAGATGTGGCACGTGTAATCCATGTGTAGCGCATGTAATCCTACACACGTAGGTGTAACGCACGCGTGTAATCCACATTTAGCGCGTGTAATCCACGTGTGCCTACACAGGTGTGGCCCGTGTAATCCACGTGTGCCTACAGGTGTGACATGTGTAATCCACGTGTGGCACGTGTAATCCACAGTGTGGCACGTGTGGCACGTGTGACGGTAAGTTTTTGAAATTGAAAATAAAAATTTAAGACGGTAAGATTTTTACGGTAAGTTTTTTTCTATATTATATAATTTTAAAATAAAATATTTATATAAAAATAATCTAACCGTTATAAAACAATATAACTAGTATTCAAAGTACAAAGTACAAAGTTAAAAAAAAGACTAAAATGTTTGGATGGTCCCCAACATATGCCATAGTATCATCTTCTGGTCCCTATTCGCAAAACTGCCCTCATTTGGCACCTTACAAACTGGAAATGTATTGTTTTGTCCCCGAACCTACTTCTGGGTGGTTTTCCGTCAGAAACTGTGCACGTGACCGGCACGTGCGTCATTGTTCAGAATACTATCTTATTATTATTATAATAAGTATGGTATCATTAATTACAATTATTAATAAATTATTGAAAATTTTGGTGAAACATAAATATATTTCAAAAAAAGATAAGTATTAATAAATATCCATGAATGGATTAATACAGTTAAAATTTTACAAATATAAAAGTTTTAAATTTTATGTGTTGACACGTCATATTGAAGTTATAAATGTGATGGTTGCATTGGAGATGTAAATTTTTAAATCGCCATCAATCCATCTTGTATCATTTGTATCATATTGCAGTCTAAATTAAAATCTGACACGTGACACCTAAAAATAAGGAAGACCTTCAAACCATTGGGAGATGCTAGGTACCTAAAACTACCATAGGGAGTATTTCATTTAAAGTGATGACGTGTGGCAGTCAATCATTTCGACACGTCTCTCTAACTATGTGAAACTTTATCCACGGTTCAATCTGGATAAACAAATGAAGATCTCAATATTATACCACAAACTGAACACATATTCTAATATCATTTATATTTACGAGATTTTTTGGAATTCTACACTAAACCAATCAGTGAAATTAGTGATGAGTAAAGTGGTAGCAAAAACACAAGTCAACCTCTTGAAAAGTCATATATTTTACAAATTAGGTAAATTGGCCTTTTAAATACTTTCCAACCCACCCCAAAACTAAAATAACTGGTTCTTGATTCCATCAACGAATCAGGTTATCCGTCGATTCCATACAATCCCACAGACTTGGTACATTTTGCTTACAGAATAGCAAGAAATCAGAATAAGTGCAGATTTTGGATAGCTGCCAAAACTCACTAACAACTACCTCATATATGTTCAGGTTCATCTTCTCTAAAATCAACACTAACAGTTATAACTTATAACTCATCCTTGCTCGCAGTGTCATCCCCCATCAGTTCCTCGAGGGAGAATTCGACATCCTCTTCAAAGAGTTGTCCATCTTTGCCATCCCATGGCTCCGTGTTCTGAAGCGAAGGAGTGCCTTGAAGAGGTAGGTTGCCCTTTCCACCAAGTCCTGCCTGTTTCACGAATTCTCTGCAATGAAATCAGAATAAGTTATTTTCCATTAGCTCGTGAAGATGAACAAATGGAATCGATGAAAACACTAACACAATCTCATCGCGCGCGAATGCGCTCTTGAGTGGAGCGTAAGCTCCTTTCTTCAAGTTGAGAGCTACCAAAGCCGGGTAACCATAGCCACCAACACCAACATGGTTTTCCAGTTCAGACTGCTTACCTGCAGCTGACCAAACGAAGCTGCAAATAACAAAAAATTTAATGTCAGCCTCACTGCATGGATGTGATTCTTTATCAAGTTTGAGGCGAAGAGCAAAAGTATCCACTTATTCTCACCTGTATGGGCTTCTTTTGAACTTCTCAGCGACTGATAGTAACATTTCAAGGTACTTATTCCGACCATCTGCCTTGGAGTCCAATATGTCAGGTAGGAAAGCAACAAAACATATGGCGGCTGAACCACACTTCTCATCCAAGACATCCTGCCAAGGAAGGAGAAAATACACACCAAAAAGCATATTAGTCCCGACCAATATCGATTAATACATTTAGCAATTAAGGAGCAGGATGGAGGGAACTTTTTACCTGGCCAGTCAACTCGACAACTTCAGGAGGTGCAACGTTAGTTTCTAGCTGCTCCAAAGCATATGATTCGATAGCTGAGGCAGTTCTAGCACCTTCATAAACAATTGGGCTATCTTTGTCAGCACCAAATACCAGGATTGTTGGGAATCCATTCACGTTAAACCTGCTCTGCAGAGACTGGAAACCAGAGATTATTAGGAACATGCTCCGAAGAGGAACAATGGAGAGTAAAGCAAGTCCGCTTATGAATCTCTATCACAATGTGAAAATTGATCCCAAAATTTAGTTTCAGCAGCCTCCAATAAAATTATCTTTGCATTTCAGATGTCCAAAAGCACTCTAGCAACAAATTTTATGACTTAAGCCACTAAGACTTTAAAATGCACATAAGGGCCAATCCGTTTTTAGTACGAGGCCACTGCAACTGTTTATTTCTATAGTCATACTTACGTCATACACACAGCAATCAAACCTGATTAACTTGCCTAATTTTCAAACCAGCAAATAACATATGCTATCCTTTTAGTTGTATGTGAAAGTAGCAGAGGGGTCTCATTCTATGGAGCGTGACATGTTATAACTAATGAAGTAAAACAA
>JAULKK010000011.1:6816666-6831463 GCA_032355705.1 Rubia peregrina | reverse complement strand
CAGCACCACCATCACCCTTTCTTGTCGCCAGCCACCACGACCCGCTTCCACCCTCTCCGGCCGCCGCCAACCACTACCACCCAAGCTCCACTACCACCACCCGCCACCCTCTCCCGCGGCCATCCACCACCCGCCACCCTCTCCTGCCGCCGACCACCACTACCTGCCACCATCCTCTCCGGCCGCCGCCAACCACTATTACCTAAGCTTCACCACCACCACCGCCAGCTACCACCGTCCAAGCTCCACTACTGCCACCACCAATATTCACCACCCCTACCACCAATCTCCACCACCCCCATGCCAACCCTCACCCCACAAAAATCTTCACCACCTTGCCACCAAGCTCCATCGCCAATCCACACAATATTTACCAATCACCACGCCTAAACCATCGGCCAACGAACCAGCCCAATCCTCACCACCCCCACCAATCACCTATTTGTCATGGCCTAAAACCCTAGAACTTCGGCAAACGAATCCGCCCAATCATCACGCTTGTTGCCAATCCCCATCGCCCCCACCAATCACCACTGTCCCATGGCCTAAACCCTAAAACCTCGCCCAAAAATGGAAAGTTCTCCTTGAAAGTGAATAAAGAAAAAGAAAGAAGAAGAGCGATTGCGATTGGAGACGGAGGTTAACGAAGAAGAAAGAATAAAAGCGGCGGCGACTGGAGAAGGAGGCAGTTAACGAAGAAGAAAGAAGAAGAGCGGCAACGATGATTTGAGGCATCGTCGGTTAACGAAGAAGAAAGAAGATAGTGAATAACAAAGAAGAAAGAAGAAGAGCGGGGTGGCGATTGCGAATAACGAAGAAGAAAGGAGAATACAAAGGAAAGAGAGAAGGGAAAAGGGCAATTCCATAATTTTCCATTTTTTAATTCAGGGGGGAAATGGTCCTTCAAAAAATTTTGGCTAAATTTTCGGTTGGCAATTGAAGTCAATGACGGACAGGGTTAGATTGACACATACATCTAAAAGTTAGGGTTGTTTTGACACTTTTTATTTTATTTTGCAGGGTTAGATTGACAATTTCTCGTTTTGTAGGGTTATATTGGTACTTTCTCATTTTGCAGGTTTTGCATGATTAGAATGATGCTTTCAGCCTAGATTAGCCTAAAGTCATGTATTTCAGCCTAAAGTCATGGTCATCCTGGTGGCCACACAACTTTCCTCCGCATAGGTAGCTTAGCTCATGTTCTCCTGATCGTGGCTCAAGTGGCGATCCCACGCATAACCCTCGTGGTAGCCGGAGAATAATTCTTCGCATAAATAGCATTGGCCACAATCTCTTGATCGTGGTTTGTGTGGTGGTTACGTGGAACGTATTTCTTGGCATGCCTTCATCGTTCATCAAGGAAAAGGGCTCATCAGCTTTGCTAAGCTAACTTTGGTATGTAATAAGCCTGATATTTGGGCCTCAAATATACCATAAGCTTATTCCGTCGGACACAGAGTGTTAAGGGGTAAGTATTGATATTATATTGTTGAAACTAATAGGAACACCAGACCAATGATTCTTAAATCTAGTTGCGAAGCAAGGTTTGGATTTGATCTTTCTATTGTGTGATGCGTAGTATTAATCTCGAGCGCTTTGTGGGTAATTCACTAGTTTGTCATGTGATGTCATCTGGGTTTTGACTACCGATGTCTTGTTTCACATTTTGAATTGTGTGTCTAAAGTTTATTTATTGTGGGGTGGGTTATAGAGAGAACTTTCCACGTAACCAATGTAATCATTGTGGTGACCTCTGAAGCTCATGTTACATGTCATGACATTAATTATTGTTGAATATTTTTTTCCAAAGTTAAATTTATTAGTGGTGAAATTAGTTTATTTGTGTGGTGAACTTATTTATACACTTATTCATGGTAACTTTAACTTGCTTGTGGTGAACTTAACTTATTTGTGATGAAAATAATCCCAACTAGATAAGGATTAAGTTGTATTTTAAAATTTGACACTCCTACTTAGAAATTTTATTTTAAAACGTTGGACAATTGGGGAATTTGTCCAATTTAAAAAGAAATATATTACTCCACCATCTCATGTTTAATTCGACAAAATCCATTTTTCAGTTAAATTTGTCAAATTATTATTAATATTTTAATGGATATACGACCAACAGTTTTATCATATGAAATAATACTAGATTCGTTACTCCATTCGTTCCTTTATCATATGACACACTTTCCTTTTGGGTTGTTTATTTTATATTGACACATTTTCTGTTTTGGCAAGATTTCTTCAATTTCATCGACACATTCAACTTTTTTACTTTTTAAATTCAATTTCATCCACTGATTTAATTCACATAAATCCAAGCACCTATACTTATGGTGACATATACACAAAAATGAAGGGAATAGTTTCTATGCGCCGTTATTATACAAAGTTAAATATATTTACAATCAGATGCATTTATTAAAAACTGTGAAAAGGATAGAGTCAAGTGCTAAAACAACCACATCTTTAGACTGAATGTGCCAATATAACCCTGCAAAATGAGAAAGTGCCAAAATAACCCTAATTTATTGATGTATGTGCCAATCTAACTTTGAGCTCCATTGACTTCAATTGTCAATAAAAAATTTAACCGTAATTCAATAAAATGATTATTTTACCCTTGAGTTAAAAAAAGAAAAAAAACAAATTAAAAACCTCATTTTCTTCACTGGATGCAACGAAACAGAAAAAGTTTAAACATAATAATAATTAAACCATCGTTAGCAGAGCGCGACGGTTTCTTTACCGGCTATTAGCAGAGTCGCATCGCAAAGGCCAACTTCACCAGATTTTCATAACGGTGGTTTGCAGAAGTTGTTTATAGCTATAGTTTTTTTTCATCGGCGTTACAGATCCAGCTACTCACGACATTCCGTTGGGTTCGAGCTCTAGATCCGCAGTGGCGGTTCAACTCACGGTGGTTGTAGTGGAGCAGCGCCAACGATGGTGGGATAGTTTTGGAAGGGGTGGCTGCGGGAGGAAGTCTCCATCAACATAAACGGCTCTGGTCTCACCGTTATTTATTCCTTCACATGATGTTCTAATTTTCAACTATGGTAGGAGCGATGAGCGGCATCGGAGCAGAAAAAGTGCGGGTGGGAGAGGGATGGGGAAAATGAGAAAGAAAAATTAAGTCACAAGAGTATTTTCGTCCTTTCAGATTGGTCAATGCCTAAATATTTCAGTCAATGCTGGAATTAAGATAAAAAGTTATAACTGCACAATTTCTTATAAAATTAGGGTCAGTTTGACACTTTCTTATATTGCAGAGTTATATCGGCACTCCAGACTAAAACTATGGTTTTAAGTGTAAAAATATAAAAAGATTTTGTGTAAATAATAATTCCCATATCATGTTCCTTCGTCATCACATGCGTCACATTTTGTAGTCACGCTCGTGGAGACTGTTCGTCGTCAGACTTATTTAACGTTTCCGGACTTTCTATTTTTTCAACCAAGTTTCTCTTGCATTTTCCGAACTCATCCGATTCTCTCAATTCCGATTCTTCTGGGGAATTCCGAGAGAAATTCCGCGGATACTCTGCTAAATTAACCAGGTATAAATCATAATACAACCCTCCTCGACTCTTAATTTTAATTTGATCTTCACGCTACGGAGATGATGATTTATTTTGGTTTTTGGAGCTTGAAACTGAACCGACGTTTTTTCCCATCCGTCTAGTTTAATGCAATTATCGTTTACTTTGCTTTCTGTTTGAAACTACGGAAAAAGGAATTGGGAAAAAAATGAGTCGTTGCATAGGGAATTGAGGCATCAAGAAATTATATGAGGTTTTACAAAAGAGATTGTGCTAATCAAAGGAGATTGTTTGCCGGTGTCGTGGACCTTTTTTGTTGAAGGAACACACGAATCCATGTTATATCTAAGCTTAATTGGAAGTATTTGTGTTCTGATTTTTGTTTTTTTAAAGGTTTAGTTGTTTAATAGTGTTAAACGGTATCATTATGGAAAGAGTTGGTTTACTGATGTATTCATATTTTGTGCACAGATATCAGATCATGGAGCATTCAGGAAAGCAGCTGTCTGTTGTATGGAGGGGGAGGAATTTCCTTCTTGTGATGGATGAATGTGCTAAGCTCAAAGATTTGGGGGAAACATTGCAGAAACTGACCAATGTTCAAATTGATACGCTGAGGCTAATTGTTCCTGAGAAGAAAGGCTCGAAATTGCTCTATCCCTTTTCAGATGAGCACTCGAATCTTCCCTTGGAAGCTGTATCCACTATTGAGGTTTGTAGCTTAATGTCTATCTCCTTTTTTGTCCGAGTTTGAAAACTAAGTTTACGATGAGTTATATTACAGTGATTATTACTTCTTTGTTATTTTATATTGTCGATGTGGTTAAGTAATCTTAGCTCTTAGACCTCTATCCCCTGGCAAACATGCTTAACAGAAAATCTTTGGTAATGGATGTTCTAACTTTTGTCCTTTGGACATTGAATTATTCTCCATCAGGGAAAATCAATCAGGATGATGGGGGTGCCTGAAAATGAAGTGGAACAGGTTCTACAAAGTGCCAAAACAAACCTCCGGATAGCTGGATTTGATGAAGAAGAAAGGAGATTGAGGCAGAGGGCTTCCTACAACCACAAATCTATTATTCAACTTCCTCAAGGGACATATGTTTTTTCTGCATTTCGGACACTGAGTTTACCAGGAATTGAGGTAATTTAGGTTCCTTTCCTTTTTTAAGTCGTCTTTTGCATTTATTACTCACGAATCATGTCAAGATTAAACCTGCCAGTGAACTTATGATTTTTTAGTTCAGCCTTAAGGGTAGGTTTGCTAGTAGAAACTCTTGCATGATATTTGTAAATGGTGGTTTTGTTTGTATGGTTATATTGGTTGGTTACAAATTCTTGTTTATAAGAAAGACGTGATGCTACAAATGCCACTCGTCTCAATGTGTATTTATGTTCTCAAGGAGAATGTAATTATGTAAGGCATAGGATTTTAGAATGCTGAATAAGTGGGGAAGGGGAAAAAACAAAGAGTAGTTTTTGGTATTGATATTTTTCTCTTCATCTTCTGCAGTTGAGTCCTCCTGCTTCTGAAGCTCTAAAGATAATGCATAGGCTTGCTGCAGATCCTGGAATTGTAGCGGTGATGAACAAGGTTATGTTTTGCATGGATTATCTTCTGCTTTAAACACCTTTTTAGAAAGAAAAAAATTCAAATTATTCTTTACTGATTTTGATCGACCTCTTACAGCATCGGTGGCGAGTTGGAATTATGACGGAGTTGGCTCCAGTTGGTTATGTTGGTGTGAGTCCTAAGTGCATACTTGGTTTTAATAAGGTGAGAATAACTTCTAAAAGAATAGAATTTGCACAAATGAATACCTGTTTTAGAATTTCTCTAAGTGCCTGTAGCTACCATTTGAGTAATTAGTTACCTGCTCATCTTCCTTGAGATTCATTAGGAAGCCGGTTAATTACAAGAAGTGGAGATAATGCATTGAAGTAGTTTATATTCCCTAGCCACTACATTCATTGCATGCCTGGGATATCTTTCCTGGTTCCTTTCAGTGAAGAAGAATAAACGGGAAGTGGCTAGTTAACATTAGGGGCACATACGATATTTTGTCTAACTGTCTCGGTCACTTTTGTCCAATATGGAGAGGCAGATCATAGGATTAAGAGCACCATGTCCAAAAATTATGAAGCATGCTAGAACTAAGGCAGAATCTGTGGATTGTTTGCAGGACATGTTGCCGTTTCCGTTTGTGCATACGCATATTCCTTTAATGAACTAGGACAGGAAATTAGTAATCCCTCTGTCCCTTATATAGTTTTACTCTATGACTTTTGTTAAAAACATATAGGTAGATTTGACCATACACACACACATATACATATACATATAGTCATATACATATGTACATATATACTCCCTCCGTCCCACTTTAAAGTTTCAAATTGCTTTTTGCACAAACTTTAAGACAAGTCTATGTGGCATCTTTTTAATGGGTGATGAGAGTGGGTCTACATAAATCAAATGAAAGGAAGATGATTGACCACATATTTATGTCTAAATGTAGAAAGTTTAGAATTAGGAAGTTTATAGTGGGACGTCCCAAAAAGGAAAGTGGGAAGTTTATTTTGGGACGGAGGGAGTATGTTTATATATGATAATAATATAATCATGTGGGTTCTAATTGGATTCGTCGTAATGTTTATTTTTTGGATATCAAATTATAGTTTTTATGTGTACACTATTAGAGATTTTAATATGTGTATTAAATAGTAGCTGAAACAAAAGGTGAAGCTTTAGAAAAATGGAGGGAGTATCTCCATTCAGAAATGAAAAACTACATATTATCAACAGAGCTGCTTAGTAGTTCGTCTGTAGTCGGTCTTATTATTGATTTGTAAACTTTTACCCCTATCTAGAAAATGTGGGTTTATTTTCTTTTATTCTATTTCTAGGTTTGGATTACTTATTCATTTACTATGTGCAGAATCAAGGAGAGGAAATCTCATTGCGCCTTCGAACTGATGACCTCAAGGGTTTCAGGAAATATGAAAGTATAAAAATGACTCTTTTGCATGAACTTGTAAGTTTTCTATCTTCTCACTTGTTTCACCTTTTGAGCCCATTTAGAATTCTTAATTCTGTCTCCTCAAATGTGTATGCTTTGTACAATTCAACTTCCTGGTATAGGGGTGTGATATTGCATTGTAACTCACTTTATTCTTTGCTCCAGACACACATGGTGTTCTCTGATCATGATGCAAACTTCCTTGCTTTGAACAGCCAGGTAATTAGCCCTGTATCCCTGTTCATGTGTGTTTTTTCTGCATGTGTTATTGACATTTATATTATCTTATCAATTCAGTCCATATGCTTCCAGTTAGATAATAAGATTCTGCACTTCTGCTTTTCTGACATTATATTCTTGCTGCTTGTTATTTAGTTCTTGCATGGCTTACCTCTTTCTTTTAGAGTATACTAATTAATAGCTATTTGGACAGCTGAATAAAGAAGCCACTGCCTTGGATTGGACTAAATCCAAAGGCCACACACTGAATGGAATCGGGCCTGCAATGCACTATGAAGAGGAGTATGGCATTGACAGCGATGTTAGTTTATCTTATAAACTAGGAGGCCAGGAATTGGGTTTTTCCACTGCTCGTGCATCTTCAGTGGCCGCTGCCTACCGTCGTTTTGCTGAAACGTCTCCAAATGTTGTGAGAGCTACAGACGCTAGTGAAGATCTAGACCAGGTGTGTTCCCTTTCTGATGTGGATACTGAGGTTACTGATACAGGTGGTTCATTAAAACCAATTCAATTGCAGATGGTGCAGGAGAATGATTCTTTGGAGGAGTCAAAAACTGAAGGACATGGTTTTGACACTTCGCTACTTGCATCCAATGACCCTTTAAGAATGGAGATCGATAGGAACCCAATTCAGCGCAGGGTTAGTTGTAAAGAACCTGATCCAGACGATTCTCAAGCAGTGGACGACAATGCCATGTTTGAAGAAACACTTCCTTATCAAGAAGGCACCAAACCCCATGAGCCAATGAATCTGCCATATAGAGAACCTGATCCAGATGACTCTCAGGTTAATGTAGTTGTTGAGAAGGAACCTGAACCAAAGTACAATAGGATGGTGATTCATGAAATGTCAATTGATCAGTCAAATGAGCCTGATCCAGATGACTCTCAGGTTGGTGCAGTTGTGGTGAAGGAACTCGAGTCTGGTAATAGGATGGTGATGGACTGGGTGTCAAATGGTCAGTCACATGAGCCTGATCCAGATGACTCTCAGGTTAGTGCAGGTGCGGAGAAGGCACTTGAGTCTGATAATAGGATGGTGATGGGTGGAGTTACAAATGGTCAGTCACATGAGCCTGATCCAGATGACTCCCAGGCTAGCATAGTTGTGGGGAATGAACATGAACCTGATCACAGTAGGGTAACAATTAGTGAAGGAGCGTCACTCATTCAGTCAGATGAGCCTGATCCAGATGACCTGGAGCTGCAGAGAATTCAAGACCCTGCAAAAGCTATTTATAGTCAGTTGCAGAAGGCAATGGATATGCTAAGATCTGAGGTTGATCCGTTGGATGTTGCTGTTGTGCTGCAGACCCTACTGAAGATAATTAGGTATGGGCTCTATTTCACTTGTGAATATCTGTTCAAATTCACTGTATTTTGGCTACAAACTCTTAATGTTGAAAGATAACATGTCTTCTGCCTACTTTCAGGAATGCCATTGAACACCCCACAGAATTGAAGTTCAGAAAAATACGAAAGGTATTGCACATTTTGTGCTACTCAAATCTTTATTTATGCTGAATTTGTAAGGCATACAGTTTTCATTGTTTACTAATGAGTCGGTGATGCAGGCTAATCCTATTATTCAGAGGAATATACTATGTTACGAAGGTACGGGCAATCCTACTTTAATTACGATGTGTATAATTTGTAGTAATGGGACTTTGATCCGATGTAATTGATTGAATATGCAATGCATCACTATTATCTCAATATTGCTATTTTCCCCTGAATTTGGTTTCATTGGGTTTCTTTATATAAATGACTGTTTTGACTACGGATATTTTACTCTGATTGGGTTGATCACCTATTCAAGTATGACATGTGATTTCCGAGTGGAATCTACTTAAGAGCATCATATTACAGAATAAAAGCACCTTCATTGTCTTTCACCCGTCCTTTAATCTTAATGGAAGAAAGGCTCGTAGAAGCTATTCTAGCTTTGCAAATGCTACATGCTTAATGGACCTGCTAATTAGTTTCCAGGGAATGTGGCTTTAAAGCTGCCACCCTTTTTTCTACTCATGTCGACCTATGTGAATGGCGTATCAATTGTTTAGAATTTTCACTTCGAAGACCATTTGTCTGTATTTTGATTTATTTTTTGATTTTTATCCTTTGTGATATTTTCCCTGCATTTCCTGTTCACAGCTGCCAAGGATATGCTGCAATTGGTTGGTTTCTGTGAAGATGTGATAATCGACGAAGTAGGCAAGTCAGATGCTTATTTGGTCTTGAAGCGCAATGACCCGGGGTTGCTATGGTTGGTGAGAAGCTCCCTCGAGAGTTACTACGCGTAAGATGCTCTGTTGTTACAGTGTATCAGTTGTAGTTGATGCTTTCACTTTGTGAAATATAATAATTGGAAGATCGTTGTGTGGTAGTTCGCACTGCAGAGAGGTTGCATGAATAAGTCGTGTAAATTAGTGTATAATAATGTTGTGTATTCGAAAGACCGGTTCATGAAAAGTGACACTCAGTATATGTCACCTACTCTCCCCGTCCCACTATTAAGTTCCGAATTGCTTTTTCACAATGAGCATGTTTGACCGTAAATATTTCTAATTGTATATAATAATGTCGCATAAAAAAAAATAATATTTAGAAAATAGATGTTAAGACAAATCTAACGATATGTCACATGATATATTTATTGTTTATATAGTAATTTATATTTAGGGCCAAAGTTTGTAAAGTTTGACCCTGAAAAAGCAAATAGGAAGTTTAAAGTGGGATGGAGGGAGTAGACAGGTTGCGGAGTTAATTACAGTACACATTTTTAAAAAATGTTGATTTTTATTTCATTAGTATAGAATATACAGACAAAATATAATTTTATACATTTTTAACAAGTATGGTCGGTAATACCACCTCCCTACCATTCAAATTTACCTAAATTGATTTTTGAAGTCAAATTAAACTAATCTCGATCAATAAATTCTATATATATATATATATATATATATTAATTTTTGAAGTCAAATTAAAATAATCTCGATCAATAAATTCTATCAATATATATATATATAAAAATTATAATGTGATATGTTGTTGGATACACTATAATACATATTTTTCAGAATCTTTTTATACACAAACAAAGATATTCATAATTAATTATTGATATAGGTGAGTTCAAAAGCAAACTAAGAAATTTTAATTGGAATAAAAAAATATTTTTCTTTTTATCAACAATAATTAAAGGCAAAGTTTTGGGAAAGACGGTCTTTCCATAGGCATATGAAAAGATGGGGTTGGATTAGAATTATAGAAAGGTAAAATATTTTGATTGCAATATTAAAAATTTATTATGAAACATGTCATAGTTATAAATTTATGACCCGATTGATGCAACCCTAAATTTTTATCTTAATTTCTTCTAATTTACAGTTTAAACTTTGGTCTTTCCATAACTTATGGAAAGACCGTCTTTCAATAACTTATGGAAATACCATTTTTCAAGAGACGCACTCATAATTAAATAAATATCAAAATTAATTGGTTAAAAGTTGCCGTGTTATCCTCACTCCCCCTAGAGTTTTGGATATCAACTTCATATTCAAGTTTGTTTTTAAAAGAAAGTGGAGATATTTAACTGGATATTAGATTATATTTTACATATTAATGTAATTACAAAAAATATTTTATATCGACTAATCATTAGATGAGTCATTTTAAATTACTATTATTATTAAGGAGATAATATTTATTCTTA
Organism: Rubia peregrina; assembly: GCA_032355705.1. Lineage (NCBI taxonomy): Eukaryota > Viridiplantae > Streptophyta > Magnoliopsida > Gentianales > Rubiaceae > Rubia > Rubia peregrina. Next base: position 6,820,934 of record JAULKK010000011.1, on the reverse strand, counting down.
TTTATTACAATGAGCAACCTATAATTATGAAAATATTTTAAAATAGAGAAAGTCTCTTGTTAGAACGACTAACGGTTATATCAGTTATAAAAAAACTCCGTTTCAATAAATTTCAATAATTATTTATACATTGCGATGAATTTTATAATTTTTTTGAAGTTTTAAGAATCTTGTTGAAATAAATAAAAGAGAAAGACTCACATGAGACTGTATCAACATAACTTATGGTGAGACAAGGATTTAAGTAAAATTTTAAAATTACAGAATGTACCTCATGCCATCTATCATCTTTATATAATTGTATCTAAGCCCTCTGTCTCACTGTAAAATTGGATACGACCGTCTCACCCAAATGTTTGTATAAATAAAAACAAACAACAAATTACTACATAAGTTTATCAATTATAATTGGTCCCGAACAAGACACTGTGTTTAAAAAAAATAATAATCAACATATAAATAATTATAAAAATGAGATTTTGTTTATGATTGATCAAATTATTAGTCGATTTAACAAGAGAACTTCTATAATATTATATATTTCTAAATTTTATTTTATTTTATAAAGGTATCTTATAAAATAAAATCAAAATTAAATAGTTTGAAAAGGCTTCTATCTTAACTTAAATGATTATAATTAAGAAATCATGCGCAAAAAAATTTGGATTACTCATCTGGATTGAAGCAAGTACATTATATTCTACTTGTTCGTCTCATAAAAAATAATTCTATATTAAATAATTTTTTTAAAAAGGTAAAATTTTGGGAAAGACCGTCTTTCCATTGACACATGGAATAATGAGGTTGAATTAGAATTATAGAAAGCTAAAATGTTATAGTTGTAATATTAAAAATTTACTATGCAACGCATAGTAATAAGTTTATGACACGATTAATGCAATCCAGAAATTTTATCTTGATTTTTTCTAATTTACAATTTAAATCTTGGTATTTTCATAATTTAAGAAAGGCAAAGTCTTGGGAAAGACCGTCTTTCCATAGGCTTATGGAAAGATGAAATTTAATTAAAATAATAAAAGGTAAAAGGTCTTAGTTGCAATATTAAAATTTTATTGTGCAACGTGTAGTAGTTATAAAGTTTATAACCCGATCCATGCAACCCAAAAAATTTATTTTGATTTCTTCTAATTTACACTTTAAGCCTTGGTCTTTCCATGTCTTATGGAAAGACCGTCTTTCAAGAGACGGTCTCTATTATTAAATTGAAACTTACGAGAAACAAAAAAAAAACAAGAAACGTGTGGTAATATTAAGTGTTTAGTGGTTATAAACTAAATCAAATTCTCTGCTTACAAAAACAAAGTAAAAAAGGGGTACACCCAAATTTCATATTATTTATAAAAATGCAATATTATTACTTTAATATTAAGTAGAAACTTAAAGCAAAAAAAGAAAATATAAAGTAAACTTACGAGAAATAAAAAGAACAAGAAGCATGAACGCTACTCTGATCTTCGTATTTTTCTCCATATTCTTCAAAGGTAAAGTAAAGTTGTTTCGAAAGATATTGAGAAGAAGATGGATAAATGAAACAATTCACTCCTATATATATAACATGGGTAATTCCAACAATTCACTCCTACATGTAATACCGGTTGGCTGAAATTTAACTCTAATATTTATTACACTCAATTTCCTTTAACGTTGAAATCATAATGTATCTAATATATAATTGAGCACAAATATTTATCTTAGTAAGGTCATGTTCTCTTGACCTTATTTGGATTTCAATTCAAATCAGATCAAATCAGTATGTTTATACTTATTTTTAGTTCAGATCAGTTCAGTATATTTATACTTATTTCAGTTCAGTCAAGTATATTTATACTTATTTCTGTTCAACATATTTATATTCATTTCAGTTCAGTATATTTATATTATTTCAGTTCAGCATATTTAGATTAATTCGGTCATATTGTTACTATTTTTCAGTACACTTATTTTAAATTCAATTCGGCTCAATGCAGTTCTGATCAGTTCAGTTCAGTTTATCATAATTTTTTTATAAATACTTTTCTTTTTACACTATTTTAAACTGATATAAATTCTTAGAAATAAATTTCAGTTTTTTAGTTCATTTAATGAAACGATGCATTGCACATACACAGACAATAAAATGAGCATTAAAATAATTATATTTGATGTTAAAATTCATGTTATCAGAGTTTATCTGCACTTCAGTTCAGTTCAGTTCAGTTCAGCATGAATGCTTATGTTGAAATTTAGATTAATTCAGTCATGTTGTTACTATTTTTCAATACACTTATTTTTAATTTAGTTCGGCTCAATGCTGTTTAGATCAGTTCAGTTCATTGCTATTCAGTTTATCATAGTTTTTTAAAAATATTTTTCTTTTTACACTATTTCAAACTGATATAAATTCTTTAAAATAAATTTCAGCTTTTTAGTTAATTTTATGAAACGATGCATTGCACATACACAGAAAATAAAATAAGCCTTAAAATAATTATATTTAATATTTGAATTCATGCTATCAGAGTTTATTTGCAGTTCAGTTAAGCATGAATGCTTAAGATGAAATTTAGATGAATTCAGTCATATTGTTACGTTTTTTAGTACACTTATTTTTAATTTAGTTCACCTCAATGAAGTTTAGAAAAGTTCAGTTCACTGGAGTTTAGGTTATCATAGTTTTTTGATAATTTTTTTTCTTTTTACACTATTTTAAACTCATATAAATTCTTAGAAATAAATTTCAGCTTTTCAGTTAATTTTAAGAAATAAACTTCATTTTTCAATTTAATTTTATTAAAATCAGTTCATTATATTTATACTTATTTCAGTTCAATTCCGTAGATTTATACTTATTTCAGTTCAGTTCAATTCGGTTCAGTATATTTATATTATTTCAAATCAGATCAGATCAGATTTGATCAGATCAGATCAGCTTCGGAGAACAAGGCCTAACTAGTTGAGTATCATCGCGCATTGCATACACATGTAGAAAAATGAGGTTGAATTAAAATTATACAAAGGTAAAACGTTTAGTTGCAATATTAAAATTTTACTACGCATCATGCAATACTTATAAGTTTATGATCCGATTAATGCAACCCAAAAGTTTTATTTTAATTTCTTCTAATTTGTAGTTTAAATCTTGGTCTTTCCAAAACTTATGTAAAGACTGTCTTTCAAGAGACAGACTCAATATTATGTACTTTTTATGTTTTACATTTAAATTGAAAACAACATTTTATTTAGAATTTTAAAGTTTAATCATCTAAGGAGTATATGAATTATGAAGTGAAATAATTAATATAGTTAGAAATCGTTAAATATTGAATACAATAAAAATTGATAATTTTTATAATATTCATTCAAATTATCCCAAGAACCATATAATTTTTTTTTGTTTTTAGTGGTTTGGTATGGTAGTGTCAACCGGGTATATTGTAGTATTCATTTTAACTAACATAAATCCTAATTGTTTTAAAATAACATACTAATATTATTATAATGTATGTTTTTTTATTTTAATTATTTACTATATATAATCAATCATAATTTGTTAAAATATATAACTTCTAAAGATATATTCAAAACCATAAATATCTCATTGTACTATTTCTATATACCAGAAAATCCAAAGATTCACATAACCTGAAAAAACAAAATGTTATGTTTTTTTAACATAATGATAGAGTACTTTTGGTAAAAATATGTCTACATATCATTTATTTATTTATTATAAAGTCTTGTTTAAAACCAACTAACTGTTAAATGAGGACATTCTATAATTAGTGAAATGAATAAGATCATTTATATCTACTTATATTTATTGCAATGAGATACATATAATTATGATAATCTTTTAAAATGAATCTCAACATATAAATAATTCACCGAGTCTTGTTTTAGGCAGCCTAAAGTTTAGGCAGGGATCATTATGCAATTATTAAATATTTTGATTGAGATTGGATTCTTTTTAAAAGTTGCAAACAAATTTGAGTATAATGAGGTTTTGCATTAATTTTGGAGAAAGATCCATGCCTAAAGTTTAGGCTGCCTCACAGGAGACCATCTCTAAATAATTACTCTTTAAATAATTTCAATGAAATGTTATAAAAATAAGGCAAAGTCTTGGGAAAGACCGTCTTTCCATAACCTTATGGAAAGACGGAATTTAATTAAAATAATGAAAGGTAAAAGGTCTTAGTTGGAATATTAAAATTTTATTATGCAACGTGTAGTAGTTATAAAGTTTATAACCCGATTCATGCAACCCG
>JAULKK010000011.1:6800983-6816566 GCA_032355705.1 Rubia peregrina | reverse complement strand
TATACATGCGTTAAAGATGTATAATTTGTGAATTATAATGAATTTTTATGTTAAATATTACATATGTATTTAATTGGTGTAATTTTGGGTATTTATTGAGTATTTGTTGGGTTCCAATTGAGTTAACATAATTTGGGACCCATTGGGATCAAAATTTTCCATTAATATAATCAATTTTCATCCCGCCCAATTTCAAAAGCTAATGGGTATTTAATACCCGATTCCATTAATCACTCATTTATGAATTTCTTATCTCATTTCCTCCCAATCCCGCCCAATTGACCCCTCTAATCAAAATGAAATAGAAACCAGCCTGCAAATTTTATCCTGGAACCTAATTTGAGGTTATCTTTTTCACATGACAAAACACTGTTTTATCCACTTCATAAAATGGACAAAAAGGAATGGCTAATACTAATCGCGGCCAAACCATCACATGTATGTACGCCCATACCCTTAACGATAAAAGCACTTTACATCTCTTATCACCTCACGAAGAATTAATCATCTATTCATTTTCGTTTCTTAAAGCAGACTTGCCATAAAACGACTTGGCAAAAGTTAGGAATGTGAAAGATTACCTAAACATGAAATCACCGTTCATATACTCCCTCCGTTCCACTATAAATTGCGTAATTGCTTTTTGAGAATTAAATTTTATAAATTTTGACCGTAAATTTAATTTAATCTATACATAAAAAAAATATCACGTGAGATTTTGTTAGATTCATGTTAACATCTATTTTCTAAATGTCAATTTTTTATGCGACACTATTACAAGTAACTAGAGATATTTACGATCAAACATGTTTACTGAATACCGTAAAAAAATAAATAAGCAATTTATAGTGGGACGCATGGAGTAATTTACATTGTCAGTTTCTAAACAAATTGGGACCCTATAAGAAAAATAAAAGGACCCTCGAACATATAAATTAATGAAAATGAAATACACGCTCCTTAAAGTTACTTTCTACTACTTTCAATACATTATCCAACACTAATTCAATATTTCTAAATTTAAGTGTCAAAAGCAATGAAACCAATCTTAGAGAATCGGAGGGAGTACATACAATCCGAAATAAACCCTTGAACTTTGAACGTTTGCCTTCCCTCAAAATCAGCCCTGGTCATACGGAGCATGTACGTATTGATGGAACTTTATTCAAAGAGGAGGGAAATTTCAATTATAACGGTATTAAGGCAAAAAAATTTAATGTGGAGATTTATTGTATGTGGAGGACATGTCCAATAAATTAGTTATATTTTAAAAAATAAAATAGAACGTTAATGAAAATCAAGTATGCTGGTTTCTTTGGTAACACACCATGCCATAAGATTCTAGTCTCAATCCTGCCATCACTTATATGCTGGTTTCTTTTGAAAAACATAAATAATTTGATTTTTAATGCAACAAAAACCATCTGCTGAATCCATAATTAAAGATATAAAACAAGAAATGTATTTATTGCTGCTTGCAAAGCCAGTTCTCTCATAGATTTCAGTAGCTCAGGTCTTATCCCAGCTATGAGGCCACCTCCAAAACCTGTGATAAAAAGTGTTAAGTTGTCCAAACCAATTAACTCCTCTTTCAAAACTCAGTATCCTAGATTTATCATAATTCATACGTTGGTCAGAGATTTTTTCTTCAAATAATGAAATAGCCCACTGTAAGTGTCTTGCTTCAACAACTGTGGTTTCACCAAAAAAAACAATGTATCGTCGGCAAAAAACAAGTGAGAAATCTCCGGTCCATACCTGGATGCACTCAGCCCATTAATATTTCCTATCTGCATCAAGTCTGTAAGGATGCTAGAGAAATCTCTAAGAAAATAATAAAAAGATATGGAGAGAGAGGATCTCTTTGCTACAGTCCACGCCATGGTTGTAAGTTACCCAATTCTTCACCATTTAAAAGGAAAAAGAGACCTTAGAGATACAACAATTGATAAGTGTAATAAAAGCGGGTGAAAACCCATATGAGAAAGAATACCAAAGACAAAGTTCCATTCAACATGGTCAAATGCCTTACTCATATCGAGTTTGACACTCATATGGCATTTTAGTCCATGTTTCCTCCCTTTCATCGTATGATGAAATTCACGGGCTATCAATACATTATTAGTGATCATACGACCTGAAACAAATGCCGACTGAGATTTTGAAATAATGGTTGGGGTAAGCAACCTCAATCTATTCGCAACAACTTTGGAGACAATTATGAACATTGGATAGGCTTATCGGGTGAACCTGTGTAATCAAGTCAGCATGTGGAATTTTTGGGATAAGGACTATATGGGTATAATGCATAGATGGCTCCATTGTATCAGAGTTAAGGAAATTGAGTGCAAATGAAGTAACATCACTTTTTATAATTTTCCAAAACTTCTAATAAAAATAGGACTCATACCATTAGGACCGGGCGATTTAAAATGATGCATTTGTTTCACTGTGCAGTTTCATCTTCTTGATACACTCAAGTGAGAGTAGTAGTATCCGCCAACGATAGCCGAGTGTGTAAACGACTCAAACATATTCATGTGATCAGAAAAAAAACATAGGGATCCAAGAAACTGAAAACTAAGGAAAAGAATCCAACAATCTTTGGTTACAAACTGCTTCTTCTAATCTTCCTCGTTGTGTATGAGGATCACGGATTAATCTATGCTACGTGAAAATATTCCCTGAACCGTATCAATAAGACCACAATGATCAAGAGCTTCTCTGAATCTAGAAACTTGTCAGTCCACACTTAAGTTAATGTCTTGAAACTCATCCTGAGAAAGTACTTCATTAAAATCACCAAAACATAACCACGTGATATTTGCATCGAAAACCAAAATTTTAGAAATTTTAGTTCCTATAATTCGAGTCGGATTCAAGTCTAGTTATATTTTTATGTAAGGTTTGAAATTTATTAGACTTTACTCAAACCCCACGCATGCCCATCACTAAATGAAATGTACGATATTAATGAAAAAGGTAAATGTAAATCTTGGTAGGGCATCTCCTTTTTGGGTTTAGCGCATTTCAATACTAATAAAATAAATTTAACATCAATAAAATTAAAATTAATAAATTAATATTTATTTGGGTTCTCGATAGTCACATGTTGAATAATGAGTTGAAAAATAAAATAAGTTACGAGTACACTATCATTTTGGGAGTTATTCTTTCATTTTAAAACTACCAATAAATTCAATTTAGCGCCAAATAAGTGGACAGCGATAAATACTACTCCAATACATAGTCCTCACTATGCCAATACATAATTTAATGAAACATCCTTCTCCCTCCGGTTCACTAACATTGACACACTTTGATCACCATTTTTTTAGGTATGTTTGACCATCGATAACTTTAATTTCGGTATAAAAAAATTTGATATTCAGTTACTACATGTTACGGAGAATCTAAATGTATGTCATACGGTAGTTTTATTGTTTATTCACTGTATAAAATTTATGGTCAAACATGTCTTGAGAAAAAAAAAGGAAAAAAAGTGTGGCAATGTTAGTGAACCCGAGGGAGTATCCTATCGAATAATGTAAGATATTAAATGTCGGTATGGACCTTTGTCATTTGCAATCACGAATAGTAAATTTTAACGCGAAAATCAAACCTTTTGTATTATATTATTATTATGATGTGTTCATTCTATGTGTATATTCATAAAATTTTGTCCAAATACTAACAAATGATCAGAAATATTTAAACACTACTAATATGATCGACGATGACAATAAAAACCATTTTCGTTTTGACCTGAGTTGTAAATAAAATTGAAATAAAAAAGAGTGGTTAAATTCACATCAAATCAGACACATAGAATAGAATGGAATGGAAACATGGGACGCCTCAATGTGTAATGTATGTCTGGATTTCTACATTTTGAGTCCAAAGGATACAGCATAAAAAGGCCCAGCCAGCTATGAACGCTGAAAAATAAAGGAAAAAGCAAATTGAGCAAGGGAGGTCAATCCCTTTTGGTTTGTTCCATAACAAATTGAACATTCCTTGTCTCCAAAAAGGTCTTCACTTACAACTCTTTTATCATTAGCTTTATTTTAAATTTTTAAAAATTGAAAATAAATAAATTTATACAGAGAGCGTTAAATTTATACAAAAACTTGGGTGAGACAGTCTCACCTAGTTTCATGGTGAGACAGATGGTCTAAATATAAAATGTTTAAAGATGGAACTAGGTTTACAGAAAGTACTTTAATTTTAAACCTAGTTCCATCTTTAAACATTACAGACAGTCACACCTAGTTTCATAACTTTCTGTAATTTTAAAAAAATTACTTTGTTCCTTGGCTCATACGAGTCTTTCTCTTAAATTTATAGTAATTATAACCCACAAAAGATATGTAGGTTTAGGGAAGTATACCATTGCATATATCAGGATTCGAATCTTAGGTCTTGTTCTCTCCGGTTCCTAGCACTTTAATTTAGCTCATTTTAGTTTAGTTTAATTCAGTAAAATTTCAATTTCATGGTAATTCAGCTTTTCACAATATTTAATTTTAGTTTAGTTCAATAGAAAGAAAAATGATGTGGAAAGAACATGCCTTATATTATTCTAAAATTCAAAATTTCAGAAGTTATGAAATGTCCTTGTAAATCATCACACTATAAATAAAATGAAAACAAAAAGGTCATTGTTACACCATATTAACAGCTAAACATTGCAATGTTAAATGTTTATTTCAAGACGATAAATAAAAAAAGACAGTCCAAACTCTGAACAATAGTAAAGGAGACAGCTTATGAATAGAGACAATCTTTCAATTTGGTTGCAGTGGGTGCGATAATAAATTGCTGAGATATGAAGTAAAAGCGAGCACACAAGAGCAGTGATTGTAGTCTGGAGTAAAATTAAACACGGCAATGAATACTCCCTCTGTATCACTATTAACTTCATATTTATTTTTTTACGGTATTCAATGAACATGTTTGACCGTAAATATTTCTAGTTGTACATAATAATGTCGCATAAAAAATTAATATTTAGAAAATAGATGTTAAGACAAATCTAACGATATGTCACATGATATATTTATTGTTTATATATTAATTTATATTTAGGATCAAAGTTTATAAAGTTTGACTTTGAAAAAGCAAATAGGAAGTTTAAAGTAGGACAAATTGAGTACTTCATATGGTTTTAAATACTCAATAAATTACCCGTTCACTGTTCATTTTTTTAAAGGTAAAATGTTAAGACTTCATTCATTCCAAAGATGCGTTACAGAATCTAGGATGTGATCCCATTGTGAAATAGTCTCCAGTTTTCACATAATGTTTAGCATGTTACGCTAGAGTGTTAGTTTCAATGTTTTCATGTCTTCTAGCCTTAACAACAAGGCTAGCTATGTCGTCAATGATGAGGTTAAAATTCGATAGATTTTCATTGTGATTCTTGGCTGCATTGATAACAATTTGTGCATTTCCATGAATCGCTCTACTCGAATACCTTTCCCCAAGGATATGAGTAGGCCCGTTTGGAGGGCGATTGCTTCTGCGTGCTTCGTTGTATAATCGAGTGAAATGTGTTGAGACTCTCCATAAATCCATGATCCTTCATAAGATCATATGCACTATCCTATGCATGTCCGATTTGAAGATAGGGTTGTGTCAAAAGTGAAGGGTGTTGCCATATGATGGCGTAGGAGCATTTTGGTTTCGATTTTCATTGCTAACTGCAACATCACTCTTTGTTCTTTCCAGGTCAAACATCATCTTTGTGGCGTAGATGACACAATGTTGTGGTTGAAACTCGTGAATATCCCCATTCAGGTGCTTGTTTCTATGATGTTAGAGTTGTAATAGCACAATACTTGTGATTGTCATGTCGTCATGTTCCAGCTCTAGTATTAAGTTCTGAACCCACAAGCTTGCACTTTGGTGTTGGTATTTAGAAATCTTTTTGTGTAATTCCGCTGCAAATCAGAGTTGATGTGCTTGCACTCTGGAAGCATAGATGCTCGAGGGAAATATCATCCATGGAACAATTCAAGCAGCAAGGTTCAGCAGACATATATGCCTTTGAAATAAAAGAGTATTACTAGAAGGGCATCACTAACTTCGCCCCCACGTCCATGTGACGGCGCTCGATGGCCTGGTCATGTCAACTCCCTCATCCTAATTGCAGTTTTCACGAGAATACCCCAAACCACAACTAGTTTGTTAAAATTTTAATATATTGTACCAATTTAATTTTTTAGAGTTGTTACGTTTGATAGCTATACATACTAACATTTTATATTATAAATAATTATAAATAATTTTTATGGGATAATTTATTGATTTTGTAAGTTTAAAAAGAAAATTTCACTCAATAATAAAGCTGATCAACATCCATGTTAGAACTTTAAATAATGAAGGTTCGTCTTTTAAAATTTTAAACTATGGAATTTTGTTCTTCACATTAACATATGAAGAAAATATATAATGTAAAAATAAATTTTTAATTTTAAAATGATAAATTAATGCCATTCAAATAGTGGAATACTGGTGGTATAAAAAATCCAAACTGCTTTTATTTATAATTTCATCTCATCAAAACACGATCTTAGGTGAGATTATACCATAAGTCCTTTTTCTTCTTCTATCCACTAAAAAAAAGTATCAAATTGAATTACAGCTACTCCCTCTATCCCAGCAAAACTTGCACGTTATCTTTTTCATGGTCTCCATAAACATGTTTGACTGTAAATATGTGTAGCTACGGACAATAAAGACACATAAAAATTTGATATTTGAAAACTACATATTACGACGAATCCAACCATATCTCAAAATTGAATTATAGCTATTCCCTCTATCCCAGAAAAACTTGCAAAAAATATTTTTCACGATTTTCAACAGACATATTTGACTGTAAATATGTGTAACTACGGACAATAACGACACATAAAAATTTGATATTTGAAAACTACATGCTACGAAGAATCCAACCATATAATATACGATAAAATTGTTGTTCATATATGTATTCAAATATCTGGTCAAAGTTTGACTGGAAAAAGATTCCGTGCAGATTTGGCTGAGGTAGGGGAGTATCAGATATGGCGGGAACCGTGAGTAAAACGGGTTATGATAAAAAAGGGGCAATTTCCCAAAGCCTAAACCTAATAATTCGCCGCCGCCATGTTCCTCTGCCGGCGATTCCTCCGCCTATCTCGCGGCGGCGTATCCCATTCCATCACCCCATGTGACCACCTCCATTCCGCCGCAAACACCAAAATTTCCAGTTCCGATTCCGATGCAGATCCCGACGAGCGGTTGAAATCTCACCCGTCGTTCCCCCACCTCGCCACCATCAGCTCCAAGTCGCAGCTCCTCCGGTCCTACACCGTGACCCCACCGATCCAACCCTGGCCCACAAACCTGTCCCACAAGCGGTTAATCTCACTCCTCTCCCGCCAGCAAGACCTCAGTCTCGCCCTCCGAATCTTCCACCACGCCGCCAAATTCCACCTCAATTTCACTCATAATTACCAGACCTACCACTTCATCATCCTTAAGCTGTCCCGCGCCCGCGCCTTTCGAGAGATGGAGGCCTTGCTCGATGAGCTGAAGGCGTCGGGGATTGTCTGCTCTGAGAAGCTGTTCAGCGCGGTGATCAGGAATTACGGCATTGCCAGCAAGCCTAGGGAGGCAATCAAAGTGTTCTTGAAAATGCACGAGTTTTCGGGAGTGCGAAGGTCAGCAAGGTCATTTAACACTCTGCTGAATGCTTTGGTTTTGAATAACTTTTATGATTTGGTTTATGGTTTGTTTAAGAGTTGTAGAGAAAGGTTTGATATTATACCTAATGTGATTACATGTAATGTTCTGATCAAGGCATTGTGTAAGAAGAATGATGTTAGTGGGGCCATTAGGATATTAGCTGAAATGCCGGTATTGGGAGTTGTTCCGAATATGGTGAGTTATACTACTGTTTTGGGAGGGTACGTGACCAGGGGTGATATGGAAGCTGCCAAGAAAGTGTTCAGTGAGATTCGCGACCATGGCTGGGTGCCTGACGTGACTTGCTATACCATTTTGTTAGATGGATTTTGTAGGAATGGGCAGTTGGTCGATGCTGTCAAGTTGATGGATGATATGGAGTACAATGGAGTCGAGCCGAATGATGTTACCTATGGAGTGATGATTGAGGCTCTTTGTAGAGAAAAGAGATCAGGAGAGGCTGTGAATTTGCTTAATGATATGCTTGATAAGAGGCATGTACCATGTTCGACTCTTTGTTGCAAGGTGATTGATGTTTTATGTGAAGAAGGGAAAGTTGACGAGGCATGCACGTTATGGAAGAAATTGATGGTTAAGAATGTTACTCCGGATAACGCTATCGTGAGCACACTTATACATTGGCTGTGTAAGGAGGGAAAGATATTACAAGCGAGAAAGCTGTTCGATGAGCTTGACAAAGGACAGACTCCTAGTCAGTTGACATACAATACACTTATTGCTGGACTGTGTGAAAGCGGGGAACTTTCTGAAGCTGGGAGGTTGTGGGATGACATGGTGGAGAAGAAGGTAAGTCCAAATTCGTTTACTTATAGCATGTTGATTAAGGGGTTTTGTAAAGTTGGTAAAGCAGAGGAAGGAATTAGAGTTCTAGAAGAGATGTTTGAGAATGGGTGTTCGCCCAACAAAAACACTATCTCTGTCTTAATAGAAGGGTTACGTGACTCGAAATGTGAATTAGAAATTTCCCGAGTGCTTTCCATGGCTGTGTCATGTGAAAAACAATGATGTAGCCTACTGTCTCATATAAAATATTTAAAATTTTGGCTCATTTTTCTGCCTCCATTGGGATTCCAACTGTCAGCTTGATCCAGCCATGATGGAAGAGATACTCTAGCTAACTCGTAGTGGTGTGCGTGGAGTTGAATTGGCACGACTATACTGCTCGACGGACTCTTAGGTAACATTTGTTTGCTAGGAAGTGGAAAACAGTCAGAATATACAAATTTGTTAATGCTGTGATATCTGCACTTTCGTAATTGTATAAATACGCTTTCTGTACATGTTATTAAGGAATTTAAGTCGCAAACTACTAATAAACTCAAGTCTTTGAAATGATGAATAGAATGTACTCTCTAGGGAATGAAACTATCTGCAACATCTACATACATAGTTTGAATCTTGAATTACAGGCGCCTGTGATTATAAAAACCTAGCTACCTTTCCTGATTGACTTCATGTAGTATACTTGCATATATGAAGCATGATTAACCCTAATTACCATTGCATTTCAGACATGGTACAAAGTTTGGTTTATCGGTAAGTATCAACGTAGCTCTTCTTATCGGTATCAACATTGTCTTAGCCGGAGCAGCAGCCGCCTTTCTTGACAGCCGATACATCATCTCTCGATCCAATATTGATGGTCTGTCCTCGGGGCAAAGTCGCGGGATCATCCCCGATGTCCAGAGGCTTTTTGCTTCCAACTCGGTAGATCTGAGTGAGCACTTTTGTGAAGGCATTCTCAACATTCAGTGCCTCAAGAGCTGAGGTTTCCATGAAGAAGGTGTTCTCTCTTTCTGCAAAAGCGGTTGCGTCTCCGGTTGGGACGGCCCGTAGGTGGCGCAGGTCGGCCTTGTTTCCGACAAGCATGATCACTATGTTAGCGTCTGTATGATCCCGGAGCTCCTTGAGCCATCTCTCCACGTTTTCGAATGTCACGTGACGAGTAACGTCGTACACAACTAGAGCCCCCACGGCTCCCCTGTAATAAGCGCTTGTGATTGCGCGGTACCTTATTCACAGATGAAGATTTCAGATTCATTTTTTTTGGGATCAAAAGTGAAGATCATTATTCAAACATTACCAACTACGGAGTTACAAGTCTCTTCCTACGTCTAATTTAAATGTGAAAAAATCGATGAGTTCAAACGTGACCAATTCTTCCCTACCAAACATTTGAAACGAAGTAATTCATTCGTCCCATCCAACTCTACCTACTTTTTGGTCAACTTTTTCATATCATGTTTGGTCACTGATTATTTTAGTTACGTATACTAACGTTGTATTAAAAATTTGATATTTTAAAAATACATAGTATAAGGAATATCATGATATTGGTGTCTATATAATAATTGAAATTTATGGTCATCTTGATAAAGTTGACAAAAACATGTGCAGATTCATCATGTTACAATTTCGGATATGATCGACCTAACCTAATTTATGATTCTCCATAAAATATTGCACCATAGTCCAAGAATAATGAAAGAATTAGGGTAGAATATATTAAGATCATAACAAACATTCTCGATCCCTTATAATGGCACAATAATCACAAGAAAAATCCAACAAAAAAACCCCCCATATATTCTCACAAGGATCATCATCAAAAAAGGAAAAAGAAACAGAGGGAAGGTACCTTTCTTGGCCGGCAGTGTCCCAAATCTGAGCCTTCACGATCTTGTCATCAACCTGAATACTGCGGGTGGCGAATTCAACGCCAATTGTGGACTTGGATTCTTGACTAAACTCATTTTTTGTGAAACGAGATAAAAGGTTTGATTTTCCGACACCAGAGTCTCCGATGAGAACAACCTTATAGAGGTAATCATAATCCTCATCACCCCTGTAGCCCCCCATCTTCTCAGGAAAAAAAAGAAAACTGAATCTCTTTCAGAGGGATCGACAAAACCGAGGAAGAAAGAAATAGAAATGTTTCGATGCTGTTTCTTGGTTAATTCATGTCAAATGGCACTATTTTAGGAGGAATGATATTTGAATAACAAGTCAAAATTTCTTTTGTTAGTTTAAATTCTATTTTATAGACATGTTGATGACCTCTGTTTTCTTTTGTTTAATTTTCAGCGGCTGGAATGTGATGGAGAAATAGCTTGAAATCCGATGGCTGAACATACGGATCAATTGTGAGGGTTTTTCTCTGTGCATGCGATCAGTTTTCATGGTAACAAAATCCCACAAAATCTAACCACTGTCTCCTCCAACCGATGGCAGAAGTATTCCGACTATTAAGGGTTAGTCCTGTGGGGGGCGGTGGTGGTTCTGTGAAGTATGTGCACTGAGGAGGTCATTTCATTGCTGATCATGCACAACTGTACATGTGGACTTCAAAGAGTCCAAGTTTTGATGGGTTTTGCCACCATTGAAATTTAAAGGTTTTGAAGTAATAGAACAGAAACAAAATATGAAAACCACGTATTATACATATGGTATACAAGCTACTTATACTGAATGATAACAATCACCCATTACGGGATCGCGCAATTTTACATGGTATCAGAGCTAAGACAACCATAGATTGCTTAACACTAAATTTATTTCCTTATATTGTTGCTACGACAACTTCACCGTCGCCGTCGCCGATTGTCCAGTGCTAACGTAGCCGATTGCCCTTGCCACCGCCGTCACGATGGTCGCACCACCCAACATTGGAGCAGCCGACACCAGCTCTGCGTTGTCCACATCCCAGCTTAGCAGCAATGCCACGCGATAGAAATCCTCTTTCCATCCCGTCTTCACTGTCTCCAATATCCAGCATAAAGTCCGGGTTCTGGATGGTATCAAGGTTACGTACGCCTCCTAGGTACGTCTGTTCAACCTTCATGCCGAGGGTTACAAAGTTCTTGAGCACATCGACACTATGCCGCCTCTTGCCGAGAATGATGCAGCTTTTAACGCTTGTGTGAGATTGACGCCTATGTTCTTCAATGGACATACTGAACATTGAGTGATGACCTCCTTTCGCGGGTTCTTGAGGATGAATCCATTGTGCATGCTATGTGGATTCGTGTGAAGAATATCTTCATAAACAATATAGGCGCTCACGCTGCATCCCTGGAGCAGAAGTTCAACAATCTGACACTTGAAACTATATCATCTCTTGAGGTACACTGTCAAGGTCTATGTGAACTTGCTGGCTAATTGAAGGATGTTGACGCTGTTGTCAACGACCAACGTTTAGTGCTTCAACTTGTACGAGGCTTGCCAAGTGAATTTGAGACTGCCTGTAGTGTGCTCAAATTGAAGCAGCACCGCCGCACTGGCTGAGATGAAGCGACAGCTATAGTGGTGCTGCCACCGCCGATCCTTAAACTCCTACCGGATGTATCTCCTACACCACTGTACGCCTCTCGCTGCTCCAATCAGCGCAAGGCCTACATCGGAGGAGGTCGCGACCCTCAATGAATGACGCACCTACCTTGGGTGTTGCTAAGTGGATGCCGTCCCTCAATGGATGCCACTCCCGCCTTGGGTGTCATAGTGGGGCCCTCCACCAGCATCGTACCCCACTGCTCCGGGTTAGGTGCGCTCCTAGCAGCCTTGGTATCCCGCTCCGGCGCGGAGACCTCCAACGAGAGGCCTTGGCTAACTACGTTCACCAGCTTCGACTTGCGACTACGGCTAAAGCTAGGTGCACTTAGCCAATGTGGACCCTCCTCAGCCGACAGATCTCGGCCAGGCATTCCAAGCCTTGGCCATCCAGCCCAATAGCGACCCGAAGTAGTTCATGGATACTGGCGCATCGTCTCACCTTACCTTGGATGCTGGTACTATGATTTCTCCTTTACATACGAGTAATATTCGTTCTGCTCTTGTTGGTAATGGCAATAATATTCCAGTTTCTAGTTTTAGTATTCCCATATTAACCACCCCAGGCCGTACCTTACGTCTTACCAGTGTCCTGCACACTCCACACATTGTCAGAAACCTTATCTTTGCTCGTCAGTCTACAAAAGACAATAACGTGACAGTTGAGTTTGACCCATTTGATTTCTCTATGAAGGATTCTAAGAATGGGGAGACTATTTTGAGAAGCAATAGTGCGGGCAAGCTATATACAGTGTCTCCTAATCCGTCATCCATTTTGACTACCGCGCCTGCTCAGTCATTCATCACTGTTGCCCCAGATATTTGGCACTCATGCCTTGGCCACCTTGGTGCCCCTGTCCTTCATCATCTCCGGTCTCAGTCATGTATTTCTTTTATTAAATAGCCAAGCTTAGTTATATGTAATTCTTGTCATATCAGAAAACATAAACAACTTCAGTTTTTTGACACCACCTCTACTACTGTTGCTCCATGTGATATTATTCATAGTGATTTGTGGACGTCACCTGTTTTGAGTAAAATTAATTACAAATATTATTTGGTCTTCATTTTATAATTTTACTCAATAAATGTGGGTTTATCCTATAAAATTTAAGTCTGAGGTGTTTTCAAAATTTGTACAATTCCATGCCTATTTTCAAACTTAATTTCTACGCAAAATTAAATCATTTCAATGTGATCTTGGTCGCGAATTCGATAACTCATCTTTTCATGACTTTGCTGTGAAACACGGCCTAGTCTTCCACTATTCAGCCCCAAAAACTTCATCACCGAATGGTAAAGTTGAGCGCATGATTTGTCGTCTCTAAATGAAATCATCCTAGCCCTACTATATCACATGTCCCTTCCACCAACTTTCTAGGTGAAAACTCTCCATAGTGCTGCCCACCTTTACAACATCCTACCCACCAAAGTTCTTGCCTTCCGCTCTCCCGCTTTCGCATTATTTCTAAAAGAACCTACATATGATTATCTCCGTGTCTTTGGCTGCAACTGTTACCCCAATCTTTACACAATCTTACACTATTTTTTAATCCTTCTATGATTGTAATATTTTATCTTTTTATATGATTGTAAGTGGTACAACCTCATATTATAAGCAACAATCAAAGTGTTTTTGTGAAAAGAAGATATATAGCTTACAATATTGTGTTGGCACAAGAGTTGTTACAAAGATATAAGTTGGAAAAGACAAAGTCAAGTTGTGTGGCTCAGGTGGATTTGAGCAAATTTTTTGATAATATAAACTGGGGGTTTCTACTAGAATGGTTGACTGAGCTAAAATTCCCAGGACAAATGATTAGGTGGATTAATAACAGCACAATGAAGTTTAACTGTGCCTATCACTGAATAGAAGGTTCAGTGAAAACTTTGAAGTGAGGAGAGGGGTAAAGCTGGGGGATCCCATATCCTCCTTGCTCTTTGTTGTATGTATGGAATACTTTAAAAGGCTGCTTAGTTTGTTGGTAATGCTTTTGGTTGGTTATTTGGCTCCAGTAAGCTAGGGTTGGGGATTATAGCCTTACGATTGGGGGGCATGTGATTATGCTCTTGTGTCAATGACTGGTGGTATTCTAGGCATATGCGAAGCCGTGAGTAATCTTCTTTTGACTGCGTAGAAGTATAATTATTGTTTTAATTTAGTAAAGTGTCTTAGATTTCTAATGTCTTATTACGAGGGGACTCTATTTTTTTTATGATGACTATTACTTGTTCTTATGAGATAAGCTAGTTGTAGGGTTTTGGGATAGTTTGGGTTTTTTTAAAAAAAATTTTGAGGGTAAAGGAGTCGTGGTTTGCTAGGTTTGCATTTAGGAACGTATGGGATTTTCCACTTTCGTCGTTGTCTGATGTGTTTCTAGGCGTATACAAAAATCATGAGTGATCTTCCTATATCTTCCACGTGACGTGTGCGGTTATATTGTTGCTAGACATTATTAAGTTTCCATTGAACTGGTCTCGGAATCCTAGGTTTCCATGGGGTTGGGGTTTAGTGGCCCCGCGTTTAAGAAAATAGGTGATTTTCTACTTGTGTCGTTGGCTGGTGTATTTCCAAGTGTATGTGAAGTTGTGGGTAATCATCTTGTGTTTGCCATGCGGCGTGGGTGTTTTCATTGTCAATAGAGCCCAGAGGTGATTTTCCTACATGTGTCGTTTTAACAAGCGAGGATTGTTGAGACATGGTTTTTCTATATGGAGGCTGGAGGTAAATAGTGTCTCTAGGGATGATCATGGTCTAGAACACGATTCAGACCTATATGGTCTAGATCTGTTGGGTCGGGTATGGGTCCAAACAATTTAGACCCATCGGATCCTGGTCCGGATATGGGTCTAGATTTTAGAAAATGGGTCCGGGTCTGGTTCTAAAATATTATGAGCTAGACCCAACCCGGACTCAACCTGTAGACCCATATTACTCTAACTATATTATTTATCCTAATTTCTAAATTACTTTCACATTTTCATCTTATTTTAATTTTAATTAATAAAATAATGTGTATTATATATTTTTTTCTTGAAGAATTAATTCATGGCCATATTGAACTTGAATTATTTATATTTGAGCTAATTCCTAATTTAATTAGTGAAGATTTTTTTTAGAAATTTGGACCTATTTAGGACCCGTTTTGGACCCAAGATTCATTTTAGACTAGAGCTGTCAATTTCTGACCCGAATCTCTGACCCGACCCGAACCGACCCGACCGAACTCAACCCGAACCCGATCCTGACCCGCAAAATATTGACCCGAACCCGAACCCGACCCGAACCAAACTCAACCCGAACCCGATTCTGACCCGCAAAAATATTGACCCGACCCGAACCCGACCCGACCCGAACTCAACCCGAACCCGATTCTGACCCGCAAAATATTGACCCGACCCGAACCCGACCCGAACCAAACTCAACCCGAACCTGACCCGCAAAATATTGACCCGAACCGAATCAGTGTGATAACATAGAGATATTATGACATTGTGTTTA
>JAULKK010000011.1:6734238-6744341 GCA_032355705.1 Rubia peregrina | reverse complement strand
CAATTCAGTTCATTTTGATTCAACTCAGTTCATTTTAATTCAATTTTGCTATGTTAGCCTAAGTCCACTTCAGCTTGCTTCAGTTCAACAAAGTGTGGTTCATTTCACTTCAGCTTCATTCAGTTGGGTTCATTTTGATGCAATTTAGTTCAATTTGATTCGGTCCGATTCAGTTGTCTCAATTCAGTTCAGTTTGATTCATTTCAATTCGATTCGATTCAGTTAAGTTCAATTAGGTTCTGTTCATTTCATTTTGATTTAGTTTAGTTCGTTTTGGTTCATTTCAATTCATCAAAATTTAATTCAGTTTAGTTCAGCTACAATTAGTTCAGCTACAATTACAATTAGCTCAACTCTTCTCAGCTCCAATCAACTGAACTCAAATCTTCTCAACCCTAATCAACTCAACTCATCTCAGCTCAATTTAACTCAGATCAACTCAGCCCAGCTCAGCTCCGTAACTTCCGTTTCACCTGAACTGGACAGGGCTAGGTTGGATAGGATTTGGTACGTACTGTGTGCCCGAAAACGGAGAGTATACAATACTGAATAAAAGATTGGCCTAAAGACGAACGGCCCAAAACATGGAGAATCATCCCAAGACCCAAACGTAAAGACTCATATATGGTCACATTGCTGTTCTTCCTTTCACTCTTCATCATCAGTATTTCAAAAATATGAAGCAAAATTAAGACGAAAATGCAGCAGAAAGCTTGGAGAATCATCCCCAGGCCACTGTTGGAAACCATCCTCAACAACCACGCGCAGCACCACCGCGTCCCGCAGCCCCTCATCCTCCACGGCCCCCGCGGCGTCGGCAAAACTACCCTTATTCTCGAACTTACTGTACAGAAGCAAACCAACCATCTCTTTCTCTTTCACACTCACACGCTAGTTTGATCAATCAACCTTTTCTGGGTTCTGTTTCATTTTCGCAGGTTTGCTGGAGAACTGGAACGCCGGGCCCCACTTAACCGCGTACGTGGACTTGGCGGAGAGCTTCCAAGATCATCACCCGAAGCATGAGGGTGCATTTCCATGGGCGTCGTGGTCCAACTGCGCTCCGCCGCCGCTGTCGTTGCTTCGTACCCAGCTCGAGAGTAGTCTTGAGGAGTTGGCCAAAGAGGGTGTAAAGCTGGGGAAGATTAGTTCCCACCAGGTTTTCACTACTCTTAGTAAATGGCATAATCCCAGTACCGCGATTGAGAGGATTTCTGGAATAAAGGATGATAATTTGATGATTACTGCAAAACCGGATGGTGCGAAGGGAAAGAAGAAGAAAAAGAAAGTGTCTGCTGTTGTGGCTGCTTCTGGGAAGTTGGTGCAGTGGGACATGGCAGTTGGTAGACTCTCTGCTCGACAAAATGGCAAAGAGAGTTCTGTCCACGATTTGAGTTTGTCAGAGGATTCTTATTACAGGGAAGCAGCTGCTGCTTTGGAGTTAGCTAAGGAGGTTATTACAGTGCAGCAAGGGTTGAGAGTGAATGCCATTCGGCATTTGAATGCGACTGGTGGATTTTCACGGCCATTAGCTCATTCATCCACTGACTGGCCTTGCCTGTTGCTGGAATTGTTGTCGGACGCGGCTGAAGTTGGCTACTTCCAGGTAGTTAAGATGCAAATAATTTATTCTTGTGGGTTTTACTCTCTTGGTCAACATGATACTATAAACCAGCAAGAAAGGAATTCGGGAACAGGATATCTGTATGAATGGATTTAAGAGAAAGTTAGCTTCATTATGTAGACATCTTACTGTAGTTGGATGAATGCTTAGACAGTCCAGTTGAAAAATGAATAGCTTAAGAATTGCTATTGTTTAATTTCCTGTTTTTGGTGGATTCTCCTATCTATTACTCTGTCTATCCAAAATTAATAATTCGGTTTAATCTGTCTTGGTGTCATGTTTTATACTGTTCTAATAAACAGCCGAAGCTGGTGATAAACAACATCGAAGTCTTAAAGCAAGCAATTTTAATGGATGATACCAATGTCAATGGATCTATGTATCATGACAGCCTGATATGGAGGATGGTAGCTTTATGTGTAAATGAGAGATGTCTCCCTGTTATCCTTGTGACATCAGATAGGTAATAGCTTTATTTCTACCTGTGGCATCATGCATGGGATATTGTAGATTCATTTATAGTCCTATGCATGTATTATTCTTTGGAGTTCTTATGCCATGACCTCTTGAAACCATTTTGGATCTTGCTTAGTTTGAGTGCTCCGTCCGCATGAGGCTGCTGAATTTTACAACTGGGTAAATCAGTAGCAGATTTAGGGATTGAATTTAACTTGTAGGAAGCTGGATACAATTATTGTCAGGTGATGGTAACGGGGCTAAAAGCTCAAAGAAATGGCCAATTTTCCAGTAATCATAGTCATAAGTGATAACATCTCTCGTGACAATAAACATTTGTGCTTATCAAAGCCATAGAATATATAAGTTTTCTACTCTACTTCATAATCTGTAACGACGTGTTTATAGGCATAGAGTTTTTGATGAGGAATAGGATAATTAGCAGACTTACCCAAACACTATAAGATGTTCCATATTTGGTGATGGTTATGCAACATATCACAAGGTGTTCTATTTTTAGAACTAGAAAGGCTGAATACATCATAGGTAGAATCAGACTTATTGTGTAGAGAAATTCAATTTTTTAACCTTTCTTTTTCAGCATATTTCTGATATCCATTTTGAAATCAAGTGATGGGTCAGTAGTGTAGATGAAATTCAGGCAACAATTAGCATTAAGTAATGGGCCTCACATGTACTGTAACAGGGGGGGCCCTTTCTAAAGTTACTGTGGGTCTTTGAGAAGCTTATACGATCTTCTCATGCATGATTACTTTTGTCCCCTACTCTAATTGTGTAATACTGCAAATGCCTTTCGTGTATTGAAATCTAGCTTCTTTGGTTCAATAATCAACTCTCTTTCCCTTTTCTATCCTATTGAAATGACCCACGGATCTAAACTCTCGAATGGGTTTTGCAGCTACTATTCTTATCGTGCATTTATTGATTTTGGATTTCCAGATATATTCGTGTCTCGTGAGGTGAGTTGTTTATTATCCAGTTATTTTTTAGAAAGCTTACATTCCATGCATGCACATGTTATCTAATGCCCTAGACTATGTCATGAATACATACCTTGGATTTGTCTCTTTCTACACTGTTCCTCCTAATTGATATCCAGATGAGTTCATTACAAAATGGTTGTAAATTAGTGTTTAGCTAAACTACAATATCATTCTGAAAATGTGATTTGTTTATTGGCTTTCGAGAAAACTACAGACATTTGGGTGGAGTTCAGCTGAAGCAAAAATGCACATGCTGAATGATTATTTTAGTCCATCTGAGGTATGACCAAACCCAAAGTTGTCCAATTAGCTATTTGTTTTTGAAATTTTCTGCTAAATTAGTATTAAGTTGCACTGAGAATGCCGTTTGTGAAATGACACTGCAGTGGAATTTAGTTGTGGAGGTACTAGGGCCAAATCCCCGACATCTTTTTGAGGTTCATGCACTCAAGCTGAGCAATTATTACAATGAGTAAGTTTTATTGCATGCCTAGATTAGAATTTCATTGTCAAGATGGTTTATTAATACTTTGCTATCTGTCAAATGCAGCTTGTGTAAATATTCAATTACAACTCGAGTTTCTATTATAACTTTTGCTGGTTGTCTTTGTTTGTTGATTGTTGTACACTATATCTAACGTCGCAATAATTTTAATCTCAAATTTATCCTGCAATCTTTGTTGTCATTAATATGTTTTGAAGTACGACACTGCCTATCTTAATTTGGCAGGTGCTACAATTGTATATGATACTTTCTTCTTTCTGAAATAAACAATCACCTTAATGTTAATTGGTAGATAACATCATTAGAGTTTCATTGCATCATGAGTTTCGTGTTGCAAGGGTTACTATGACTAGATGCACCAAAGGGTATTCCGTGTTACAAACCGTGGGGCTCCTTGATTATTGGACACATGAATAGAACATAGAGTGTCTGGTTGTAATCATCTACGCTACTTTGGCTTTCACCGTTCATTAACCATGGATTTTACGGCTGTATGACTAACTAATATAGTCAGTTATAAAACAAATGAGAGCTAGGTTGACACTGTTGCTGTATCTTGCTGCTTTTTGTTAAATTTGTACCTTCTGCTCTCATGCGTAGAATCTCAATACTGAGTCTGAGTGTAAGAGTCACTACTGAACAGCCCCTTCTGTAACTGTACATGCTCCCATAGCCATAACTTATTTAGGTTTGGGCATTTGCTCCGCGGTATCATTACGTCTACTCGGTGTAGAAGTTTGGTATAAATGTATCACCATGTTATATAGTATTTTAATTTATTTTATTGTTTTTCTTATTTCCTTACTGTAGAATCATGGATGAGAAAGGTAATACCTTTGAAGACATTTTGGATGCATACTTGGCATATTTGCAAGTAAGTCATAAGCATTTTAAGTTTTGTATCACACTGATGTGTTACTTTGGAGCTTGAAGCATGAGGCTGGACTACATTCTAGCAAAAGTAACATGAATCCAGTTTCATAATATGAGTCAGTCATGAAATAATTTTAGTTGGAAGAACGTGGATAGATTCTCATTCCTGCTGTGCCTTCATAATCAGTTATCATGGTATGTTTGACACTTTTGAAACAAGTACTCCCTCTGGTTTTCTAACATTGGCTCACTTTCCTTTTTGGGATGGTTTTTTAATATTGTCTCCTTTCCCTTTTTGGCAAATTCTAGGTTGTTTTCTTCCACTCAATTTACTTTTTTACTCTTTCAATGAATTCTCAACCACTAATTCTACCTTCCTAAATCCTTGTGCCAATGCCACTCTTAAAGAACCGGAGGGAGTACTACTATTGAGTATGAAGCCAATCATGGCAGGATATTTGAATATTTTATACTCAACCTGCGGGCCATGTGACTAATATGGGATAAATGTTTAACCTGTTTACTTTATTATTAGACAGAAGTTATCTTCTGCCTAATTTCTATGTGCTTCACTCTCTGCCACCTTACAGTCACACCTACTAGAGAAGAATTGAGCTTTTATTCAAAATATGGTTTAATATCTTGCCTGGAGCGCTAATCTATTAATCACAGTAAAGTTTTGTTAAAAAACCTTAAAAGAGTAGGAAGATCAAATTCTGCTCAAACTGCAATTGGGTTACGAGCTAGAATTGTAATTATAAAGGTCATCCACAATGATGTTAGCAAAATTGAAGAATTCCAACCACAAGATCCAAAAGTTAAGTAGACAATAGTAGGACCTACAGTAGTAGATTTGAGGTATCCCTTTTTGCTTTAGTTTTTCCCTCTGCAGAATAAATAGCTGGAAGCAGTACCTTGCGTGGAAGCGTCATTTACTTTCACACACTTCTCATATTGTTGTGGTTTCTGTTCTTCAACTGATAACTGCTGTTTGTGCTTATTTTAGGTAACTGTAGTAAATCCTGCTATGGATAAAGCACTGCTGATCTTAGAAAAGTTTTCTATGGATGCACGAAATGGAAAGATCACAAAAGATAGATTAAGGTTTGGTGCTCCCTGGAGGCATCCTCCACAAACAGACAATCTTACTGAATGCCATGTGTGGGCTAAGGTCCAACTCATGGACTTTGTGCAGTCTCTAGTCAACACAGAATTCGGGGTACATTTTTTTGGCCTTTAGGATAATATTTTGATTTTGCAGTTTCACGTGCGTGTTTGATATCTGGTCTGAGAGAAAAGCTAAGGTGTAAAATCTATTTTTTAGAGGTTGGAACATGTCTGAGATTCTTCTTTGTACTGAATCTAATTTTTAATTAGTTGCTGGTTCCTTGCTCTGTTTTACTAGTGAAATTTTTGAAAGGCATGGCTAACAGATAGAGTTCTGTTACATGAACTCTGTTTTGTTCTGATTCACTATCTAATATCTTCTGTGAAAATTTGGAATCCAATTGCTTCTTTCAAACTTTTCCTCTAGTCACTGGAAACTATTTTCAGTAGCATGATCTGAATGTGTAGGATTACCTCATAGCAGTGGTTAACTTTCAATTTATTTTCTAAGCTTATTGCCAGGACTGCAACATATTGGAGTTCATATCCAACAAGGATCACATAAGCAAAAACCCCGTGCATTAAAGTTTTTACTACTTCCTTTATCTTACGAGTATATGAATAAGTTATGAAATGAATCAGTAATAGACACCTGGTTAGCCTGCTAATTACCAAATCTAACTCATCTAGTATACCTTTTACGTCCTTTGTATTCTTGCTGTGATATGTACTCCCTCCGTCCCACTACTATTATCACACTCAACTCATTTGAATGTCCCATTATTATTCATGTCACACTTTGCTTTTTTTTTTTCGTCTCTAGGCAAAGTCCTATATATTTTCATCCACTCATTTGTATTCCTTTCTTCTCTCCATTCTCTCCGCTATTTCTCCACACATTTACTCCTACCAAAATTCTAGAGCAAGTGGGAAGTGTGACATACATAGTGGGACAAGGAAGTAGAACAAGTTTCTGATGGTTATTATATTTTGTCTTGTAAGGAGCTGTTGTTTGGAATGGCAGTGAACAGATGTGATGGAATGTGGAAAGGCTTATGATAAAATAAAAACCTCCTGTCTAGAATAGGTTAGAGTGTGGCAGCCTTTTGCAAGTAGGGAAAATGAATTCAACCAACTTCTGTGACTTCCTCCTTGTAAACATAAACAACTAATTGGTGGAGAGAAATTTCATTGTTAGACTTGTGTCACTGAAGGCCTAAAAGCTATGGCCACCATAGAATTCGTTTTCTGTTTTGGTAATGCACTACAACTTGATGCAATTTCTGCAAGAAGATGCAATTTCTGCAAGAAGTTGTATTTGCACTTCACTATTGGATTTTCATGTGAAACTTGTGTGTGAGGTTTTGACTACTAGAACAGCTGTTGACAGCTAACTGAGGTGTAATTCATTGTAGAAATATCTAAGCTCAGAATTGCCATCTGTAACCATAAAAAGTGGCAATTCTTTTGTGCACCGGTTCAGGCCCATGGCCTTGGGATTTGTCCCTAGATTGGCTTATTTTATGTAAAAATTGGTTTTTCTTTTTAAAAATCTCACTCTGAAATATAGCTTGGTTTTGGCGGATATATTGATTTTTCCTAAAACATTCTCTTTTGGTATCCTGCTATCTTTTCAGGCCAGTAATAGGATTCAAATCATCTATACTCCCATGCTTAATAGAACCATATTTGAATATTCAGAATAATCATTGTTAGTTTCTTAATGATCTCTCATGCATCTTGTGGCAGATTAATTATTTCGCTGACTGGAGTTTGGAGATCTTCGATGATCCTTCTGCACTTGCATTGCTGGAGGTGTGTTTTAAGTTCATCAACCTTTGTAATTCCTGCATCTTTTCAATATATTGTTCTTTCCCGGCCTTAAAATTTCTCTTTGACCATTTCAACTGCACAATTTCAATGATATATACTTTGAAAGCCATTTATGGTTCATGCGTATACAGTTCACCAAGCATACATTATATACATATATGTATACGTTAAGGTGTGCCGTTATCTTTTCTTTTTCGGATTTTTAAGAAAAGAACGCGTGTTTAGTTTAGTTTACATTATATACATATTTGGAATCATAATCCAGTAGCCAATTGCTGATTCAATGGTCCTCTTTGTTTGATAGCTGAGGTGAAAGAATCATAATTGCCTCTAATTTTCATCGCCAAAAACTTTGAAAGGAACAAATATTCATGCCTAAAAGATTTTAAAAGTTTTGAAGATGCTCTTAGTGCCCAAAGATCTACCTTAAATGAAGGTATTTTTCCATTATTAACTTTAGAAGTACTTTTTTGTTAAAATTGGTGGGATTCTGAAGCAAGCCATAAATAAATATCAAGTTAGACTCTCAATATAATTAACAGCATATTGATCTCGGGGAAATTGGTTGATTGTCCTATGTTCAACCTGTGACCTTATTAAGGAAATTTTTCAAACAATTCTGTGTGGTTGCATTGCTCATTTGGATACATGTAAATCCCGTTCCCTACAAGTTTCTAATTCGATAATTCTATAGGTCGGTCTGCTATATGCGCAACGTGACCCATCCTTTATTCGGCCAATAACACGTGGTATCGAGAGATGCTTAGTTAGATGGTAAGGAACTTGCATCAACTGCAGGAGCTGCTGTATAATACCAGCTGCTTTAACTGCATGCAATTCTACAGGCTTGTTCAGCAGCGGATGCAAATGAATTTTAAGGAATCAATCCAGTATCTTTGGCAGCGTAACTTCAGAGGACGCAGTTATCGACACTTGATGTTGGAAGTAAAGTGAAGACTGGGTATTGCGGGTATGAACAACTGGTATAAAGATGTGCGCACTCTGTTTTCTGAGTTAAAGATGTGCAATTTCGTGGTGTTATAGTGCAAGTGTTTTGGGGGCTCTGTGTTTCTGTCAGCTGACCTAAGAATATGCAATTTTGGTGTTTCGGGGGCTCTGTGTGTTATTTTGCCTGATGGCTTTAGATAAGTGTTATTTGCTGAGTTCCGCATAGTACACATGAGGATTAGTTGAAATCCCAGCCAGCCGACGGCAGGCAAAGACTTCTTGAAGAACTTACAGTTGTAAACTGACATCTCAAGCTGATGAGGGAGACTAAGATCAGGTGAAGTTTTCCCCATAAGATCATGTGTTTTGATTTGATCTTTCTTTTGCAATGAGGCTCTAGTGAATTAGGTATATCACTGCATGATTGAGCATATTTACTCTCAAGTATAAAAAGTTTCCTCAGAGGCACCATATTTTAGCTCTTTAGTTGCCACTTGATGGTTGGCTCATTAACTATATAGGCTTTAGTATCATATTGTTTTTTCTTTATTTCAATTACAGGAGTATATCTTGGATGTTGCCTCACACAACTTGATTTTTTTGTTTGACGAAAAAGGTTATCATTTCATGCTACTGGAAACGTCCAGCATCGTTTCAACCCTCGTACTACTACTTATTGCATTGGTTCATAATATTAGCTAAAAATGTCCATTTGATATGTTCACATGAAGGGGTATGTTGTAGTAATACTACCGTGGGAGTTAATTTTGAAGAAATCATGAAAGAAAATACTGTAGTTCCCTGTTACTTGAGTGTCTCAGGATTCAATCAGTAGCTAATTGGCGGTGAACTGACGAATAACCGAAGAGTCGTTTCCTGTAAGGATAATATCGTCCACATAAACCAAGAGATAAAGCAGAGTAGGTCCGTGAGAAAAAACAAACAACGATGTGTCTACCGAGCTGCAAAGAAAACCAAGCTAGCGTAGGTAAGTACTGAACCGGTGAAACCAAGCTCGAGGAGCCTGTTTAAAGCCATAAATGGCTTTCCGCAGGCAACCAACATAATCAGGATGGGCATCATCTTTATAGTCAACATGTTGGGCCATGTAGACAGGATAATCAAGAACACCATTTAGGAAAGCGTTCTTGACATCCATCTGATGCAAGGGCAAACGATGCATGTCGGTAATGGCAAGAACAATATGAACAATGGACGCCTTCACAACAGGGGTGAAAGTATGATCAAAATCAAACCCTTGAATCTGGAAGAAATCCTGTACAACTAGGCGACCCTTGTATCGATCAATAGTACCATTAGGGCAATACTTGAGACGATAAACCCACTTGGAGCTGACAACATTCACATCTGGCGGACGAGGCACCAAATCTCAAGTATACTGGTGGCGAAGTGCATTTATTTCCTCATCCATCGCTGAAATCTAGTGAGGATAACGAAGAGCCACACGATAATACCGGGGCTCATTCCGAGAAACTAATGCAGCAAGAAAACCAGATACCTCATAATCAGAGAAGGATCGAGGGCTTCGAGAACCATCCATTGTTCTGGTGGTCATCTGATGCAAGCGAATGGGCACTGACTCAGGAGAAGCATCAGTGACATGGATAGGAGAATCTGGAGTAGAAGTTCTGTGAGCCTGAGGCAAAGGTGTAGTGGCCGAAATCATAGGTCTTGAGACCATAGAAGTAAGCATCATGGTCGGAGCGGCTGAAGGTGATGCTGAAGCGTCATG
>JAULKK010000011.1:6716817-6728139 GCA_032355705.1 Rubia peregrina | reverse complement strand
TGCCCATACTTATATATAGTCATGGTTTCATACTCACGTCACTGATACTTGTATAAAAATAGTCTTGACTTGCCTTAGTATGGCCTTCTTTTGCACTGCTGATTCTTTGTTCCCTTTGTTTCGCTTATCCCACCTTGAATATTTTATGTGGTAATTTTAGGTTCCAGGATATGTTCCATTACTTTATGCTTTTTGGCAAATGTTGCAAAGGATTGCACTGTAAGGACTTCATTGTTATATGGTAGCCTTCTTGACCGTGTAATGATTATTATTTTTTGTCTCCACAGGGGTTTAACAACACCTTTCAGGGAGTTATTATGGTGAATGGCTAGGATGTTAGGGACCACAAAGGTGGGGAAAATTGCTCTAATAATTGGCGATCTCCATTTTCGATTTTGATCTATGAGATGTGAGACTCTTGGATAGGTTGCTGCATAAATGACCTACCCTTGAGATATGGGGTTTACCTGATTTAGAATCCACTGATCATGTATATCGATGCTCTCCCCATCCAATACCATGCAAAGTTATCTGAAATAATATCCTTAGCCCACAATATTGATCTCCACCCCAGGAATCTCCACTCAATGTAGTTACCGACGTGTAGTCTTTATTCCACAGGCATTTGACATTATAAGTTTGTGCAAGTATGCTTTGCTTATTTGACATCATCATCCAAGCATGCTTTGCCATTAGAGCCTTGTTCAACAAAACTATTATATACACATAAAGAACATCAACTTAAAAATGCATAAGCATCAACAAAAGTGATAATAGCCACATAAATATCAACTGAGATGTACAAAAGATTAATAATTAAAATAAAATACTCTCAAACCTATCAAAAATGAAATTAGACATCAACAAACTACATCTAAACATCATCTAAAAAAACATAAATCAACAAAAATGACAATAGATATATACACATCAAGTGAAATTAGACCTCAGCAAACCAAATGTAAATATTAGGTGAAACTGAAACTAAGCAAACTACATCTAAACATAAACGGAAATAACATAAAGGTCAACAAAATGAATTCACACATAAAACATCAACGAAAATGGGCAGAACATCATTGACTGCAATAAACATCATACACGACATTTAAAAATCCAGAAATTGTGGAAAAATTGGAAATATAGTACTCCCTCGGTCCCAACAAATATGACACAATTTCCTTTCCCGCCTGTCCTAACAAAAATGACATGATATAAAAACTATCCAAACAGGTAAAGAATATGTTCTTAAATTCTTACAATGTTCTCTTTAATTAATTTTAACAATTGTCAGACTGGGCCCAATAATTTCTCAAAATATTCATACTTTTCCATAATTATTCCCTATTACATTAGCTTGTATAAAAGAGCCAGCCAAAAGCGATTTCACCATTTTTGGTGGGACAGAGAGATTATATCAAATAAAAATACCTTCATATGTACAACAAGACTTTAGGAACTCGATTTTGCAAGACAAACACCATAAACATCAGTAAAATTGACCGATTTCATTACATAAAATTGAAAAGATCAGAAAATTAGGGTTTCAAAATGAAAAAATCAATAAAAAATAATAAACTTACCACGAGAGAGAATCGTGCGGGGACGTGAATAATTTAAATAAAATTATGGGAAATATAGATAGAGGGAGAGAAAACATGAAGAGTGAAGAATATGAACGAAGAGGGAGAAGAAAATTCACGACGAAGAAAGTGAAGAATGCGCGTCAAGAAGAAAGAAGAGAGAGAAAGTGGAAGCAATTCTCCTTTAATTTCAATACTTTTACTATAAATGCATGCAAGGTGACCCCGTTTCCTTCCTGTTTAAAAAAACACATCTTATGTATAATTTCTATTCCGTTGAACACTTAGGTGATTTTTTTAAAAAAATCAACCGTAAGACGATTTAAAACAGGACATTGCTTTTTTATATATAATGGAGAGGAGAATGTCTCGTGTTAGACCTATTAACAGCTTGATCAATAATGAAAAACCTCATTTCAATCACTTTTAGGGTCAAATTATAATTATTTAAACTTTGCGACAAAATTTAAAAGTTTTTCAAAGTTATAGGAACATTACTGTAATAAATAAAACAAACACCAAATCACCCTGTTAATTACATAAATTATAAAACTAACTGTCTAACGGTTAGTCGATCTAAAACATGACTCCGTGAAAGAAGATACTCCCTCTGTTCCTCTCTATATATGACACACTCTCGTTTTTGAAATGTTTCTTTATATTGACAAACTTTATATTTTCAGCAGTATTTTTTTAATTTCATTCACTCATTCTACTTTTTATTTTTTATCTTCAATTTCATCTACTCATTTCATTCACCTATCTAAACTGCCCTATATTGAGAAATACGGAGTAGAGGAGTATATTTTTCAACTTCTAAAAAGTTGAAAGGGCAATGTTGCATCCAACCAAAAGTCGAAGGGCAAACCCGCAACTTCGTCCCTAAAAAAAGCGACATTCTTGAAACAACTGAGAGATGAACTCAGTGTTTTCATAAGCACTGGGAGCAGGGGACTAATTCCAGCTACTGGGGCTGGCTGATTGAAGGATGAGCGTAATTCAAAAGGAAACGATTGAGGTCATTGCTCAAAGCATTGGGATCACCAAATTATCCCCAGACGCCGCGCTTGCTCTCGCTCCCGATGTCGAGTACCGCTTGCGCGAGATCATGCAGGTTCATGTTTCTCACTTTCAATTTCAGTTGCTAATCTAAAATCATGGCAATGTGTAATGTTTTGCTAAGATAGGTTGCATTGTTTCTGTTTTGAAGACTGTTGTAGAGATAAACCTAAGTGTGGTTATTGAATTTCAGGAAGCAATCAAATGTATGCGGCATTCGAAGAGAAACCTGCTGACAGTTGATGATGTTGACAGTGCGCTCAAGCTCAGAAATGTCGAGGTAACTTTGGCTTTCATGTTTCTTTTCAATGATTTTAACCAAACTGAAAGATGGATTTACTCTTACTATCATTGTTTCACGACCCAAATGCATAATAACTCCAAAGATTCAGGTTTTACTATGTTGGCATCAAATTGTTGGGAGCTGAAAGTTGAGAGGAAACTCTAGAATTATCGCTACTTGGCTCTTTATGTCTAGTGATCAACTATATTTGTCCTCTGGTGCCACAGCCAATTTATGGGTTTGCCTCTGGAGATCCTTTACGGTTCAGAAGAGCTCTTGGACACAAGGACTTATTCTATGTTGATGACAAAGATGTGGACCTCAAAGATGTCAGTAGCTATATCTGTGGAATTCATCCTTATTAATTGATGAATTGTGTCAAGTTTGAATGTAGTTTCATATGATGATTGAGATTTGGTTTTTGATTTACATTTAGGTAATTGAAGCTCCATTACCAAAGGCACCATTGGACAGTTCAGTTGTTTGCCACTGGCTGGCTATTGAAGGTGTGCAACCCGCTATTCCAGAAAATGCTCCAGTGGAAGGTTTGTACCTAGAAACAGATACTCTCCTTTGTTCAATAAGTAGTCGCTATTTTCATGGCTGGTTTTCTTCATTTGGTATTATTAGTAGGACCTTGAGAATCATATGAATCTTTATCATACTCGTGTTGTTCTTACTCCCTCTATCCCAATTTAAGGTTCACTTCCATGGTTCAAATAGGTTATTTTGGGCCATAAAATTTCAATGACACACAAGGAATAATACTATCACGCTAGATATTGTGAGATTTATCGTGACATGTATTTTCAAATCATCAACTTTTCATAAATTTTGGCTATGCACAATTAAAGATATCACTGGTTAAAAGTGTACCTTGAAGACGGTGAAAAACAGAAGATGAGCCTTAAAGTGAGAAGGAGGCAGTACGCAATAGTTTCCCTTGTTGCATCAACTGAAAGAAAGTTCAGATGTCGAAGGAAAGAAAAGCTAATCATTTAAACGAAGGAAAAAATTGAAATTTCTTGTCTGCACTATGAAAAACATCTTAATTTGCATTATTAGAGATGGAACTCGTGTGGAAGTTCTTCTGCTCACAAGGACAACTAAGTCATGGTCTTTTCTGAGGACTACATACATAGGGCACTCTGTGCATTGTATTTGTTGAACCAAAGAAAATGGTTGTTGTCAAAGTCAAAAGATCTTCAGGTCAGGAACATGCCAGCATAATGTGCTCTACAGGTGATCATTTATAATTTCATCCCGAAGAGATTAACTCGATCTTATGCTGCTGAGTCGCTGACTGTTTGGGTTTCCTTGGAAGCTAATGTAAAAATAGTGGACAGAGAAATGAAAAAAGTTACAGAGAAAGGTTCGCATATCATTGAAGCAATGAAATGTTTGTTATAACTCTCCGACCATACATTTTTAGCACATTACTCGTTCTAGTTTCGCAGCTTAGTTTTTTGTGTATTTATAATGGAAGTGAAGAAGTTTAGGTTTGTTTATATGCAGTAATTGGTCGTCCTCAAGAGAAAAAACAGCTGGAAGCAAAAGAATTTGAACTTCCTGTTGACATAAGATTACCTGTTAAACACGTCCTGTCCAGGGAACTCCAAGTAAGCACCTTCAATTTTTTTTGACAGTCCTGGAATTTTATTACTCTCATAACTGACCAGGAGTTTCAATCATGCAGTTATATTTTGATAAAGTAGCTGAGCTTGCCATCAGTAGATCTGATTCAGTACTTTTCAAGGAAGCTTTGGCAAGTTTGGCAACAGACTCCGGCCTTCATCCTTTGGTTCCTTATTTCACATGCTTCATTGCAGATGAGGTATGCTTGATGAGTAATCAACTGAAGCCTATATTGCTTGTATTTTCCTTATGAGGTTACATTTCAGGTTTCTCGCGGTTTAAGCAATTTCTCTTTACTATTTGCTCTGATGCGTCTCGTCTGCAGCCTTCTTCACAATCCCCACGTCCACTTGGAACCTTATGTGAGTGTTCTGCATACACACATTAGTAATTTTGTTTTCTCATTTGGTATGTCCTCACAAATGTTGACTAGATTTAATTGTGTTGTTATTATCACGAGTGATGCACAAAAGATACTGTTTTGATGAATGACAGATGATTCCCATGGAGTGAAATAAAGATGAATAGGATACTAAGGTGGCAAATTAGATGTGCAAGCATTATGAATTATCTGTAAAAAGTTGGCTGACCCCCCTTCCCCTCACAATCAATATTCCCATGGAGCTTTAAAGAGACAAATATGAGGACGGACAAATATGAATGGTCAAAATGTATTATGGTCACTCTAGATCGGATAGAATGCGATGGAAAGGAGGTATAACTAAGTAGGCCCGGCGGTTAGAACATGAAGGGGGAGAGGAAAAAAAAGAATTGGATGGGAACTTTGACAAAGGGCCTGCAATATATTCTTATTTCATTTTCTTATGGTAAATTTTGCGAATTGCATTAATTTTTAAAACAATAAGATACATATGGAGTAGTACTCTAGTGACTGTAGTCGCTTATACATTTTTAGGGAAACATGCTAATTCATGATCATTTAAGGACACGCTATATAAAGTATGTACGAAACATGTATCTTAACCTAATGATATTTTGAGATATGATCTATGTAGAGGGATAAAGGTGTAGTTGTAATATAAGTTGCAATAGTTCTAGGTGTATTTAAACTTCCATGACTCTTAACATGAGGAAGAGTAACCTTTACATGACAATTCTAAGAAGTAGGTTAGTTGGATATTGAGTATCATGTTCTTTGTCTCTCTGGTTAATGAGATGTTTCATCCTATCAGCTTCATCAGCTGATGCCAGCAGTTGTCACTTGCCTAGTTGCGAAGCGGCTCGGAAATAGACTTGCTGATAACCACTGGGAACTAAGAGACTTCACTGCAACTATAGTAGCCTCCATATGCAGACGGTGGGGTTTAATTTATACTGTTCAAATTGTTTAATTATTACTCATATCTTGTTGTGGCTATGAGATGAGAAGTTATTGTTTATTACTTATAATGAATTTTCCGCTACAAAACTTGATATATCATTACCTGGGAGGAAAATTGTTGGTCTTCAAATTGCATCTAACTTCCACGTTTTTCAAGCATTTATTAGCTTTATTATTGGGTTTCCCTGAAAAGTTATGAAGCTTACTTTAGACCAGAGACCTCTGCGGAAGAAGAAATGATATTACTTACTAGTAATGAATACATTACATTTGGATTGGGGTGGGATTGAAATCCTGTCGTATATTGTTCGAATTTTGTTGTCTGAAATTTTCAACCCACACATGGAGTCTGCTGGATTAGATTGCTCCATTCCTTAGTAGGTCAAAACTGTGCCGACATACATGATGTTGAGATAGAGTGCAGAAGTGCTTACAGTCAGAGAGCCAGTTGGGTATAGAGTATGATGGGAACCTGTTTTGTACTGCTTCTCAAAACCTCGAAACAAAAAAATCATTGCTACATGAAAAGCCAAAAAAATGAACTAATCAAGCTATGCATAGTTACTGCCTTAGAAAGACAATGGCTAGCCATTACTCTACTACTGGTTTTATAACCTTCCTCAAAAGGATGAAGATAGAGTATGCACTCTAGCTTTCTTAAGTTATTTTAAAATAGGAAGAATTCATTTGTTGATAAAATATGTAGCAGTTGCAGTTGTGACATCAAGTGAGGAACACGGTAGTCTTTGTCACACTTCATAGATGCCAAAGTTTGCTACTTATCAATAGTTTTTGTTTTCAAGTTAGTCCTTCTGTTCATTTCAGGTATGCCCATGTTTACAATAATCTTCAAACACGATTAACCAAAACTTTGCTCAATGGATTTTTGGATCCAAAACGTTCAATGCCACAGCATTATGGTGCCATTCAAGGATTAGCTGCCCTTGGGCCTAATGTGGTATTTTCCCTTCTCAGCTCATTGTTCAGAAAAATTATTTGTTGTGTATATTGAGCAAATTCTATGCTATTTGTCTTTTATGGAGTTTTTATCTTAGTGCTTACAGGATTTATTCGTCATATTTGGCAAGCAGTGAAATTTTGTTAAATCTTTATGTAAATGGATTTAGTTTAGAGTCTAATTATGGATATGATAATATCCAAAGGGGGCATGGTTTATGGAATGTATTAAAATTAAGTTGGTGTTAATTTTTGCGTCATAGCTGTGGATAATATTTTATTTCTTGGATCTGCTGTTTTGCATGAAATATATCTAAAGATCAATCTTCACACCACCAGAGAAGGGGAGATGGAGTTCTTTGTTGCTTAACTGTATAAAGTCGTAGTCATCCTACTGCCTTGTTTCCCCCCTCATCCACAAAGAAAAGGTGTCTTAGTTAACAGATACTACAGTTACCACAAAGAATGACCGTTCCTTCACATTTTCTCCCAGATGCTATATTTATATCATTACCAGTTTGTTTTTTCTATTTTAGACACAATTTGTTCCAACACAGTCAACACAAAGAAAGGGTGTCTTAATTTTAATACATTCCATAAACCATGCACCCTTTAGAAAAGACTGCAGTATTCTGTGTTGTAAATCACTTTGGACACAATTTGAGCAAATTCTGCTGTTTGATAAATTGTGGTAGGTCCGCCTTCTCATATTGCCAAACTTGGAGCCATATCTAAGTCTTCTTGAGCCGGAGATGCTTCTTGAAAAGCAGAAAAATGAGATGAAAAGACTTGAAGCTTGGCGAGTATATGGGGCCTTGCTGGTATGTGATCAGATACTGTTGTGTTTGTGTGTGTCTCTGCCTTATCATTTCATCTCCTTGCATCACCGTTTCATCCTTAAACCCCTCGAGGCTGAGTGGATGTTCAAATGAATTTTGTGAAGTTGATCGACTTCTATTTTAGACATTTGTTCTTTTCTAGAATGCTGCAGGTAAATGCATCTATGACAGGCTGAAGTTGTTCCCATCATTGCCATCGCCTCTTGTAAAAACTGGATGGAAACAAAATGCACGGATTTTACAGTCATCAGGACCAAGTAAGCGTCTTTTGCCTTTTCTTTTATATTTACATTCATTGTTGCTTTAGTTTTTAAGTTCGCTTTCTTCTTTTCTTTGGAAATTTATTTTGACTTGGCTAGCTCCACCCCTCATTATTAATCTTTATAAACATGAAGATAAACACAAGACCATTGAAGATCACATGGAGGAGGAACCGCCCATTAAGAAAATCGAAAATGACGGTGCTGCAGATGGTGCTGCAGATCAAGTATCAAACAACCCTTCTGAAATGGAAACTGATCAGAATGTAGCTCCTTTAGGCAATTCTTGTGGTGCAGGCCCGTCATCTGCTGGAGAGATCCAGGATGGTTTATCAAAGCGAAAAAGAAAACAGATGTTAGATAAGCAGGTTTCAAAAAATCCAGCATTGCTTAAACAGGTATGGAAGGACGATTTAGATTCAGGGCGTCTTCTGGTGAAGATGTTTGAACTATTTGGAGATAGTATTTTCCCCTTCATCCCTGTGCCCGAAATGGCTTTATTTTTGTAATATTTCTGGATCTATAAAGTTCAATATCAGGTTCGAACGTGAGAACAAGTGCCCGAAGGAGATAATTCTACAGCACTTTCATTAATCTCAGCAATTTTTAGCCAAAGGTTGCAGCTATATTGCTCAATCTTCTAGCTATCTATGTTCTTAGATCTAAGAATGAAATGCAAGCCCTAATTTCATAAGCCCTAAACCTTCAGCCCTAAACATATAGAAGATGAAATGTAAGCCCATAAAGATCAAAATCTGGATACATGTATTTTCTGAGAGGAAG
Organism: Rubia peregrina; assembly: GCA_032355705.1. Classification (NCBI taxonomy): domain Eukaryota; kingdom Viridiplantae; phylum Streptophyta; class Magnoliopsida; order Gentianales; family Rubiaceae; genus Rubia; species Rubia peregrina. The sequence goes on along the minus strand of JAULKK010000011.1, from coordinate 6,719,398 downwards.
AGAGGTTTGCTGCTGTGATGTGCGTGGAATTCTAAACTGCTGTGATATGCGTGGAATTCTAAACTGCTGTGATGTGTGAAGTTATACTGCTTAAAAGAAAAGGACAGGGACCTTTTAGTAATTTTAAGGTATCCCCCCCAAATAATATACTCCCTCTGTCCTAGGCCAATCTGCACACTTTTTGGTCAATTTTCTCAGGTCACGTTTGGTCAACAATAACTTTAGTTACACATATTTACTGTGTTTTAAAATTTGATATTTAGAAAATGCATTATGCAGAGAATCCAACAATATCACACATAATGATATTAGTGTCTACATATTAGTTGAAATTTATGGTCAAACGTGTCATGAGAAAGTTGATCAAAAAGTGTGCAGATTAGCCTGAGACGGAGGGAAGTCCCAGAGGGAGTATTTAATTTTATTGGAAAAAAAATAGAAGCTTGTAGAGGGCTTACCTTTAGTCCATCTTTTTTCCCTTCAAAACACATCTAACATAATAAGTTAGAAAGGGAGAAACTAATAAAGGATTCCTGGAGGAATTGGAAGAAAGGGAGTTCCCAAATAATAAGTTTCCGCTTGTCAAACTCATTAGAGGATGCCGTAGAGTCCGCTTGATAAAGGATTCCTTTATTATTTGATTTTTCATTTTTTTCGTTTTCATAGTTATATGGGTGAACAAAAATAGCTTAAAAATCTGCAGTAAAAAAGAGGTTAAAGATTACCTTTTTTTTAGGCCAAGCGGTTGATAGCGAGATCTCAAATCAACTTACTGGGTTTTCGACTCAAAATCTAATCCAATTGAATGACATACTATTTTGCAGAAATTTAAAAAAAAATTGATGGAATAAAAAGTCTGAAAAAAATAACATCTCACGAATTACTTCGAAAGAAAATTTTCAATTTGATCGTTCGATAATTTCAGTTTTAACCCAAAGCTCATAAATACAAATAACACGAAGGGTGGAAATATGAATATGACAAGTTTTGGGCGCAATCAGTTCACAATTTTAGTCCATCCCTCAATCATTGACCTGTTATCCCACTATATTCCATTGCCCACATATTGTGGAGAGTCATTTCCCGTTTTACGTAGAGATATCTCCCCTCTTCCCTTGATTATAGCTAAGGTTAGTGAATCAGCACCATACAATTGTCCTTACCCCCAGGTTGCTCTAGATCAACGACATAGAATAGCCCGAAAGTAGCAATAAACATAGTGAACCAATACAACTACTCAGGGGAGGAACCAGGGGGTGAGGGGGTGCTGGCGCCACCCCTAGGATCCGGTGGCCCGAAATTTAGGTTTACGAGCCACCGATGGATTCCGCTTCCCTAAACCTAGGTTTCAGCTCACTTTCCCGGTGAGCTCCGAGGAAGACCACGACCATTTTTATTTTTTTGTTTCTTCATTAAACAAAACGATGTCATTTTACTATAAGTGAAACGACGTCGTTTTGTTTTTGTCAAGGGAAAAAAATGAAACCTGATAAATGAGCTTAACACAATAGGCCAAACATTTCTTTTTTTTTCTGAAAATTGCCCCTCCTCATCCTCCTTGTTCCCGCCGTCCGTCCACCACCGGCTCGCCGGATAATAAAAAATTCGCCTCTCCTTTTCAGCCCACTTTACATTACGAACTGGTTCTGCCACTGCGGCTACTCAATGTCCTACATACGAGAAACATGAAAATAACACAATTATATCCTCTAAAAATGACTACAAGGATCAACCTACAAATAGAAGCTCCCAGTTGGCTACAAATGACCAAAAAAGGAAACAATATGCATGCACCCTAAGACTAGCAAGTAATCGACCCATAAACGTAAACTAGTTGTACATCCTAATCTAATCATGCATTAATCACTTAATCAAGTACAAGTACAATTAGTGGCGGAGGCGGAGGGAGGGAGGGAGGCGAGGCAAGGCGAGGGGGTGCACCCGTCCTGGTTTATTGTCAAAATCTCTGGCTTGAAATAGTTGCAGGTTCGGTGAACTGAGCATCAGTCGAAGAAGACGAGTGATGCAGCTATGTTATCTTTTTTTCTTCTTTACTCTAAATACTCATTGTCAAAACGCTACAGTAAAAGGCATGGACTATCAGGCTATCACCTAGGAGTGGGCCGATAAATAGTACTATTAGTCTATTAAACTATCACCTATCGGCTATTTTTTACCAATTTCTAAGAGCATGTACAATGTGGGTTTCTATATGGTCTCTTTTTTAAAAAGAGACCACAAAGTAACCACAAATCCCCACAATGGGGGTCTCTTTGTGATTTTTTAGATAAAAAACCAGTCTCTGGGCTGTTACTCTAGCAACCGCTGCCCAAGTTCAGAACTCACATGCCTGGGGACCGCACATCAGCGTGGGCCCCTTTTTGTCCCCCCCAAGTGGCACGTGTCCATTTATGCTTGGGACAAGTGGCAAAGAAGTCTTTTTTATAAAAAAATTACCACCTCCATTTTTTAAATTTTTTATACCGCCTCCATTTTTGACTTTTGAGAAAAGTGCAGATATAACCCTACATAATTGAAGAAAGTGCAGATATAACCCTGTTATTTAAGAAAGTGCAGATAT
>JAULKK010000011.1:6683827-6696161 GCA_032355705.1 Rubia peregrina | reverse complement strand
CAACCAGAGTTGTGTCGAGTTAACTCAAGTTAAAGTTCAGTTCACCCAAGCTACACCGAGTTAAAATCGAATTGAAAAGAGATTAACGATTTACTCCGACTCTTTTGAGTCCGAATCCGAGTCAACTTAGTTGGCCCGAGTTCCCCCGCACCAAAGTTTGCTCGAGTCGTGAGTTTGGCCAGGCATGGTGAAAAGCATCGACAAACCTGTTAACACCAGGCAAGCCAGATCTACATGCGCGCTCGAATTTGCCCAAGTCAAGAGTTTGACCAGGCAAATTGAAGAACCGCGTCGAAACGCCTGAGCCAGTCTAAATCTACAGCCACATCGACACCGGAGAAACGCTTCACCTTCTTAACCAGACCCAAGAAAGAAGCCGAGAAGATGGAAAAACTTCAACACCCACACCTATCAAAGAACCGCAAGCCAAGCCTATCAAAGTCTCTGCGGATCTGTCTTTAGTGAAGGTTGGGGAATAAACATGTTCTCGAGGGTGTGGATTAAGGTGGGGAGGCTGCCAGAAGAGGTGGCGTTCGCAAGCAAGCCCCTCAACAAAGGAGGGGGCGCGGGGCTTCTAGGAGAAGTGGAGAGGAAAGTTTTCTAGAGTGGCATATTCTACAAGGGTTCAAAAGTGTGGTCAAAACAATGATCCTCTCCGCCCAGTAAGATTTAGAATACTCGGAAAACTCAATTCTTCATTTTTTTTTTAATATTAACGTTTATATTCCAAACACAAAGTATCACAATTTTGAGGGGAGAGATTAAATCATTGAAGAATATCAAACCACAATCCAGAAGAAAAAGGCACAACTCATTACAAAAAGACAAATATTCACCTCTATTATGCCTAGATTCTCTCTATAAGCTCCACCATTCCTTCTCTATGACATCTCTCGAAATCTGGCAATTGCCTTCTTTTGAATGAGTGTTTTATAGCTATCTCCAGCCTGCACCTCAAGGCCTGGATCCACCTTCTTAGGTTGACTTCCTAGTCCACCTCTACCATCCATGGCCTGGGCAAGCACAGGCTCAACTATACCACTCCCATCTTTACCAAGCCCCTGTAAATCAGGTTGAAACCAAGAAACCAGACGAGTTTTGCAACGAAAGGTCAGATATGCTACAAGGATGCAAGAATATTGCCAACTTTCGAAATGATCCATCGAGGTTAAACAGACTGAAGCTCATATCCAACAAGTACTTAACATGAAAAACAATATGACTACTGTTCTATATCAGTGGCATGTACAGTATCAAACATTTAAGAGAAAAGGTATAGAGACTATCAGGTTGATCACAGTGCCAAGGTCGTGTAAACTTGAATGAGTGATTGACAAGTTTTGTTAACCACTTAATTTTATAACTGAATAAAAAATTTAACAATAATCCATGAGTCAAAGGTGAGAAATGGTACCGAGCCTTCATTCCAGCCCATGTTGCGAAGCATCCGGTTTCCAACATTTTTGTCATCAATTGCCCTGTCAGCTGTAATCACATCAAAGCTTTGACTACTAGCATCTCCTGAACCACGTCCACCTCCCACACCAGGAGGAAAAGGCATTGAATCTATAGAACCCCTCCTCACAGTTGCATCTCGATCTTCAAGAACATAGATTTCTCCCAAGTCAATATATATCAAAAGGAAGTTAAATATAGCAATCCACCAGTGGAAAGTATGCCCTTAAGCGAATACACTAATGCTAAGAGCAGAACAGCTCAAGTGCATCCGCCAGTAACACGACTAAATTCCTCACAGGCCCAACCAAAGATAACTCGTACTAATAAAAATTCCCAGTAGTAAGTTAGTGACTTATCCTAGGCGTATAACAAGAAAGGGGTACATGGGCATAAAGTAGAAGAGCGCTACTTCTGAAAGCAGCCAAAAGTTATCAACGGGTGAAAAATAACTTACTTGAATCTCCAGTCCCAAGCTGCGAAACATCATCAGTAAATGAAGATGAACCATATAAATTCCGCCTCTCAGCAGCCCGGTCCCTGTAGATACCCTGAGGTTGTTCCTTATTAGGAAGAGAAGCTTGCTGAGGCATCTCTGAGAACCTTCTTCTACCACCGCTAGCAGTCACATTTGCATAAGAACCCAGAGCTGATGAATCTGTTCTAAAAGGTGTTGATATAGTAGAAGCATCTGTATATGTCGATGTAGATGAAGCACCAGAAGATGCAACGGCAGCCGAAGGGGTGGAATCACCCGGTGAAGAACCTGTATAGACAGTATCTGATTTGACAACACCCAACCCAGAGCCCCTGACAACACCTTTTAGGATTCCACCGGAACTATTACCAACTGGACGGGCCCTATCATCCATATCCCCAGCTGTCTGAGTTCTGGAGTTCGTTGCCAATCCTGAAGTTGCTGGGATGCTGTCCTGGGAAACAACTGCCTCCATTTTGAACTTACTCTTAGAAGTTGATCCAGTTGAGTTGGATCTATCTTCTATGGGCACAGAAGACAAATTTTCATCGAGAGCTACTCGTGGTGCTTGACCTTCATGGCTTCTTTGTTTCCACATTGTCAACACATTATTCATCTTCTTCTTGTTAGCTAATAAACTGCTCTTAGAAGCAAGTCTTATTTCCTTGACCTTCTCTTTCTCTTTCTTCTCTGCAGCAATTGCAGCATTTGCAGCAGCCTGGATAGCATCTGGTAGTGAAGCTGCTTTCTCAGAAATTGTTATCGTGGCTGCAGGGGCTGAAATTACAACTTTCCTGTTACCAGAACCATCAGATGTCCTTGAAATTTCTGTTTGCTTTTCAGTATTTTTGTCACTCTGATTGGTGCAAGGTACATATTGTTGAGTTTGATTGTCATACGAATACCATGCCCCATTGTTACTATCATAATATAGACCTGCGCAGTTCAAATATTGAATTTAGTTCAAACGGCTAATCCATCATCTCACTGTATTTGGATAAGAGTTCCCACATAATAGTCACCAACAACACAAGTTCCTTTTGTTTCATCATGTTTACTTTTTAGCAAATGACTCCATCTTCTACACATCAGACTAGGACATATAGAGGTCTACCACATACGGAGTATATGCTCAAACCATTAAAGTCATGTTTTCTCCTCTCACTTTGTGGGGCTACACAGTAGCCACTTCATTCTAACTTATTTACTGCTTATTCTATTTGATCTACTTGTCCACATCTGCATCTCATTTTTGAGATATTCATCTCCCTCCATGTTTCACATCTTGTGATCCACTACTACAATCCAAAAAGAGCACTGCAGCTCTAACAGCTTTACAAGGTTTTCTTTTTAGTTTTAAGGATGATTTACAAACCAAGAGACGTGCATAGCCTGCTTAGAATATTTAAGAAGCCATCTCTATTAATTCTCCCTTCTAACTATTAGATGAGTTTAATATATGCTTGACTAAAGGAAAAACATTTCGACTTAGTATTGCAATTTCATCGTCTAAGACTATAATCTAAAATTTATAAGCTTTCAGGAACTTCATTCTGCACGCGCTTAGTAATCCCGTCAATCACTGAGGCAAAAGATTCAGTGGGCTTGAATTGAAGTTCATCCTGATCCAGACCTGTAGTTTATCAGAATAAACCAAAATACCCCACTTGTATCCTTATACAGTGCTTAACACATGTTGATCTTAAAAAACTACGGAAATAGTTATAGCTACACCAGCAAATGAATTCAAGCAAACACAAAAAAAAAACTAGAATTAGAACTCTAGTTAAATTATTTTGTTCAATTATTGTATGTCTAAAAACACACAAAAAAGGCACTTCTATACTAAGGTATGTTTAGATGTCGACCTACCGGTATTCCCATCATAGTAGAACCCAGAAGCAGCATCATAGTAGTAGCCAGAGGCTTCATCCCACACAAAGCCAGATTGGGGAGCTTGTATATTACTATGCTCTGTGATTCCACCTCCGTGTTCTAGCCCACCAGCAGTCTGTTTATCATCAGGATTATATTCCTTTGGGGCCCATCCGACAGCATCATACTGAGGATTAAACATGCAATCAATCAGATTCAATGTCCACTTTATACTACTTTCTAGTAAATGCAGTTCAAGAGCACTTCACACCCAACTTGCAGCACGTGGAGCAAACAATTGCCTTGACCTTTTGAAATGTTCAAAAATGAAAACCATACTGAATATGAGACTCAAAGTAAAGCAGCCAGGCTCACAGAACTACACTTTCATAGCAGAAACCATGCTGAAGAAAGATGCATCATTTCACATAAAACAATAACTGCATGACTCACGAGAGCAAAACAATCACAACTTGTTCAAAAGAAAAGCACTGTTCTGTATGGAGAAGGCCAGAGTACACACTTGTTGAGCAAATGTTGCAGCTTCAATTGCAGCAGCAGCTAGACTGCTTGAGTGAGAAGTTCCAGATGCCCCTGGACCAAGAATACTTTTTGCAAATGCAACTCGAAGAATTTGTCCATTCTTCTCCAGTGTAGTACCATTTGTTGCTTCAAGGGCTTTGGTAGCATCCTCAACCTACGTGTAAGAAAGTATGAACAGTCACGTACCCTAAACTTTCTGAGACTGGAACCTTCATAGATGACATCTCTCCATAGATACCATAGCTCACACAAAGGTAACTAAGGAGAAGCAAGCTTGGTCTTTAATTAAAGCATATAGACAGGTTAACACCCCAACTTACAGCCAACCCCTCGGATTTTTAAAAACAATTCTTTTTTTCTGGTCTCCTTAATCCAAACTAATTCAATATAGTGGTACTCCAATTTCAAACAGAAAAGATTTACACATAATCTGTTAACACTATATACTGTATAGAGTAGTGCCAAGATGTTAACTATAAGATAAACTATCTCAAAGCTATTGAACTTGAAGGACTTAATAATAGCTATCAGGTTATGAAAAAGCAGTAATCATTGTGTCAATAGCAACAAAAATATGATAACTTAGCTCTATTGAGTTTACAGGTTTGGAGATGTCTAACAAGCAGAAGAATATGATAGATCACTAACTGTTATCTTGCATAATTTATTTATTTTCTGAATTGAAGGTGTCTATGCTATGTCCAGTAACTCATGCTTTTGATATAATTATGTTGCTTCCGGACAAGCAGAAAAATAAATTTAAAAGCTAATCTGAATAAATTATTCCTCCAATGGTTCCGGGTTCAGATGATAGACTAAGAGTGAGCTTACTGAATAAAAATGAATAAAAGCAAACCCCCGAGAAACATGTGTGAATTTGTCCCTGACAAGCCGAAGATCCTGCAAGAAGGGCACATCTTAGCTGGAAGGAAACTTGAACAAGAGAATAAGACTAACACTAGCGTGCTGGTAACAGCAGTGGCATTTCAGTAGCATAAGATGTACCTTCATGGGAGCATGTTTCGAAAATTCATACCGAAGCATTTCCTCATCAGCATTTTCATCCAGTCCTCGAACAACCAACACATGGGTTGGGCCTGGAAATAGACAATGTTGAGATGTTTTTTTAACATGTTCTTAGATTGTTCTTCACAATAGCAACAAAGAAAAGCAGTAACCAACCTGCTTCACCTCTTTTACCTAGAGGAGTTGGATTGGATGATGTCATATCTGCTGAGGGAGCATCATCTGTTTTTTTTTCATTACACTGCAACCAAAAAAGGTCAGAGAAACATTAAACCAAGAGTAACATGTAATATTTACCTAAGCCATAATCAGCTATGCCTGTTATAGAAGAATGACATCTCTATAGATCCTTAACCATGAATAAAGGAATGAACTTACAGTAGCCAGAGATTCATAGTTTAAATTTATCATATTTGTTTACATCTCGATAAAAACACAAGTTCCATATCCCTTTATGCAATTGTCTGATAGAAAAGAAAATATATTCCCTCCGTCCAAGCCAAAGTTGCTTAGTTGACTTATTGGTATCAATTGCATCAATATTTGACCACATCTTTGACCACATCAATATTTGACCACTAAAAATATTCTGAAAAAATAATAATTTGAAAATATATTTTATGATGAATCTAAGAACATAGAACATGATAATAATATTACATTTATATTAACAGAACTTAATGGTTGAATCTGGCTTAGTTTGACCCCAAAAGTCAACTTTGGCTGGGACTGAGGGAGTATTTCATATGCAAACATGATGTCAGGACCCCAACCTCTCAAACCAGGGCAACATTGCTGGATAAAAATGTCCACAATTGCTGGCTATCATTATTTAAATATATGACAAAAACAAAACCTATGTTCCTTATTAACAAAGCATTACAAAGCATGCATGCATACATTCACATGGTTAAAAAACATTTTAGAAGCAATTTTAACAGACTAAACATGTGAGGGAAAGAAAGTAAATGCCGTTCACCACCTGAAAGCATGATGTCCGGCGTGCAAAATTGACACACCCGCATATGATGCACATCCAGTCAGATGGAGCATTTATACTTCGATGGCTACCATAACCTGATCTTGATGGATTATCATTACCAACAGGTCCAATTGCACTCCCTGTCGGTTTACTACTGCACGGAAAAGACATTCAAATACAGAACTCTCCACATAAAAAGAAATATTAACATACAGATACAATTGATTAAAAATAAGAGCAAAACCCATGAAAACCTGTAATAGAACAAAAAGGAACAAGAATTCAAGACAAAAAGAGGAACAGAAGCACAAAGACAGAACAATGAAGGCCAAACTTAGTAAAATTATAAAGAGACAAGTTCCAAGTTATACAAGTAAAGATTTGGGATGACTGCCATAAATTCTCTTTCATGAATAAAACAAATCGGAAGTGTTCATATTCCACAACTATGCTCTAAATTAGAATTAAAAAGAAAGCTACTATTTCACCAAACCTGGTAGTTTTCGAAAAGCTTTGCCACATTGGCATGCTAAGAGACATTAACCAAGTCATGTGTACATAATAATTAAGAATGCTTGAAGCAACAAGTATGGATTCCTGACTTTAGGGTAGAAGATCAAATGAAATCACCTAACCTCCCCCAAAAGATTTTCTTCTTCTTTCATAAAAAAATCTCAGATCAGCTAGAAGATCTATGCATCCAAAAAAATTTGCACTACACAGCCAGAAGTTATTACCTGTATTCAAAGAAAAGCTTTCTCCCATCCACAACAAGGCCTTCCTCTCCGAGCTTATCCATCATTTCTTGAGCTGGATCCTGTTTCACAACTGTAAATTAAAAGGCTTTTTTTCACAAAACTAATCCAAAGACTAGGCAAAGGGTCTCCAGTAGTACCACAGAAGGGAAATCTACAAAAGCAAACCCACGAGAGATGCCAGAATTCCGTTCTTTAATTACACGGACATGACGAAGTGGTCCCCATTCAGCCTAAATAATAAAAAAGACTTTCAGCAAATAGACAACAGGACATTTAGCATTCATCAAACCACCAAGGTATAATTAAAGCTAGAGATTAATATAGTACAAGAATCTGATATAAATCCTCCTCTGTTGTTTTCTGAGAGAGACCCTTTACGACCACGGTAGCTGATGGCGCCTGCAGGACAAAACATATGTGCTAAATAACTACCACCAAAGGAGTATAAGTGGAAAGGGAATACTACAAAAATATTAGGCATACCACAGAGAAATGATCATGTTGATGTTTATCACTGCGATCTCTTCGCTTCTCACTTCTCTCATATCTGTCATCATAGCTGTCCTCTCTATGACTTCGACCTCTAGGAGATCGTGACCTGGGTCGATCATCCCGACCATGAGAATGTGACCGTGATTGCTCACTCCTCCAGTAAGGATCATCATCCCTCTCGTGACTCAAATCTCTTTTATCACGTTCGCGGTCGCGTGAGTCATGCCTTCGCCAGCTACCATCTCTCCTAGTGCTACGCTCATAATCAGAATCATAACTATGCCTACCATAATCATAATCTCTTTCCCGGCTGTTCTCTCTACCTTGATGAGCATAACGAGTTTTATAGTCATAATCATCATAAGAGAAGTCATCACGATTGCGTCCAGCATATCTGGAAGACCTGCCAAATCCAGTATCACGGTAGTGCTCCACATGTCGGGAATCTGTTTCATAGTATGAATCAGCAGAAGCCTTTTCATGCCTTCTAGAATCCCTCTCAAGTTCATATTCATCTTCATAGTTCCGCCTCCTTGTTTGAGGCCAGAGGGCAGCTGATGCTGGTGGATAGTCCCCTTCTAGTGCATCACGGTGGAATGCACTTCTTGAATAAGAATTTTCCCTTGAAAATCTTTCATCCACATACCTCCTCTCCTCGTACGAGCCAGACCTGCCAAAAGTGAATAAGGAACGGGCAAAAAAAGAAATGAACAGTATAACAGTCAATACTATTTAGTACAACATCATATCAAGATTAACAGAACTTTTAGAGTAGATCACATACAATATTTGGAAGGGCTACAGGTTAACCTCGAGTCAATTAAGCAACAAGAACAATGGTGTTAACATCTCAGAGAATGGTTAATGTCGAAGAGTCAATCAAAACTCACCGAAAGTTAGGCTCGTGCGATGGATCATAACCCTCCAAGGCCTGTAAATTCAAGAGAGTAAGCTAATCAGCAAATAGTCATTGTTCAAGGTGGGCAAATCCATTCCACATCCTCACTGTCCATGGCTTTCTCTAAATATGCTTTAGGGATCAGATGCCGGAAAAAATGGACAATCACATAGCATAATTTCTTGCATATCATCCCATTTATGCGATTAAGAAGGAAACCACAATTACGCTGTTATTTTCCCATCCTTGCTGAAGACCATAGCGACTATGATCCATTTCTTCGTAAGCTGGTCAATATCAACCCTGTCAAGCACTGGGCGACCGTTCAGAAGAATGAGCAGCAAGTGACTGAAAAGCTTTCCTGTAATAGATGCACAAACAAATCCAGTCATGTCACAAGGAACCTATAGATGTTCTTCAAGACTTGGCCTTTTCCTTAATTTGAACTCCTCGACATCAGAATGTCCTTAGAATACCAAGCCCCCAAAATCTCTACAACAAGACCTTGGTAGGTAAAGCATCAAAATGGATATATAACCGAGTTTCCTTTCATAACTCCAGAAAAAAATGTCGAGACACAAAAATCGTACTCTTCAAGTATTTTAGCAAACAGGTTCACAGCATTGATGGGTGGATCAATGTCAGCTAGACAACTCTAAGATTACCTCACAAAAGCCAATAACTACTTTAAGACTGGGAAACATGTACGAAAGGAAAGGAACACTCCGGGGCGATATATCCGAACTCCAGCTTTAAAAAATGAAACATTTGTACTTAAAACTTGAAAAGTGGACCCTATTTTCCCCTAGCATTTTGTAATTAAACGCCACCATGATGGCATACCCTGATGTCTTAGCACAGTATGAACTTAACGCACCCGTTTTAGCTACTAAGCTACAGATTCAAGTGCTGCTAGCTGGTACTAAATTTGAATAGAGGAAATTGAATGGAACGCCTAAGGAATTAGGCTTCAACACAAATTACCAATCACAGAAAAACCCTAAAATTGATTATCAAGACAGAGGATCATAGATGTAAGGAAACCTAGTTGTGGCGACAAATAGAGAGAGATTCTGATGACATGGCTTTCAATCCAGTCGTCAAATATACCTTTTTACAAAAACGCAGGCAGTGAGCACCGAATTCGAGCTACAATCTATGCTAATAACGAGAAAACTGATTTGCGACGATAGATGGGGGAAAACAGCAGGGGTGGCGGTGAACGAGAGTATAATAGTGGCAATTGGGTATCTGAAGAGGGTGGTAGTGGTGGTAATGAGGTTCTGTTGACGGCGGCGGTTCAGGTGGTTTTCAGCAATTTGTTCGCCGGTCTCGGCGGCGGTTAACTGGCAGGTGTCGAGGTGTGGCCTGTGGCTATGGGTAATTCGAGGTCCAAGGGGGAACAAAGGTAGAATTTTGTTCGCCGGTCCCGGTATTAGCCCCCATAAAATAAACCGAATCCGGTTACCCGAATCGAAAATATACGGACCGAATTCGAAAGAATATTCAAATACTGAAAGTTGAACAAAAATTTCTTTACTCGAGAATAATTAGCAATCAAAATAAAAATCAACGTATTTTAAAGAAAAAGTCATATGTTAGACCGTGAATGGTTCGACTAATCATCAATAACATTATTATAATAACCTTTTCAAAGCTCAATTGGACCGTTCTGTATGATCAAGTTGATGGTTCATCAACGCCAATGTATCTTGATACAAATCCATGGTACGATTTAGCACGGTATTTTCGTACTCGGGCTTCTTAATATAAGCTCGCAATGACATGGATTGCAGCATCGAGAAAAGCAATGTATGAAGCACTCATAGTCTGCAAGAGCGACCATTACGAGTCAACTCTTGATTGACAAAATACAAGCTGCAATTCTCACCAGCTTCTTATTCATCTCTTCTAGTCAAGTTTAGGGTAACCCGAGAATCGTACTTCCACTGCCACTCAAAAACCAAAACGTGTGCCAATTATAAATCTTAGCAACAGTCAGTTTCTCATAAGCCATATCTATGTGGGCATTATTCTCTTCCAATATCCTAAACTTATATTCCAACTCAGCAACCCTGACAAACAGGACCTGACTCCAGCCTTCCTTTTGACTAAGTAACCTAGCCAACTCCATTTGTTGCTAAATGTTAGCAAAATCAAGTTTCCAGGAAAATGTCCTCAAGATTGTTGATACATTCCTCGTAAGCCTCATTCTTTTTATCCCATGAGGAGGGTAATTCCTTACATTGCGCTTGCGCATCCCACACATATCTACCACGCAACCTACCCACTTAACCTTGTGAGGCACTGAGTGAAAAGTCTCTACATACCTTGACGCTCCCTTAAATCATCATGGCGGTCTTGGATAGACCCAACGGGGGTTGCTACCTTATGCGGTTCCAAAGAGCCCTCCTTGGACAGAGTCTCACTAAGCGGTACTCCGCTAGGTGAGAACATACACCACCCCTGGAAGGAACACCCAAGCCATCACCAAGCTTACCTAAATTAGGCTTTGCCCTAGATACATTCACACGATAAGCAGTGCTAGAGGTTGGCCTAGTAATCATTGACGAGAAGCGAATACTCTCAAACCTATCAAACAACCCTCGCACAAGTGTAACAATTCAAACATGGATAGAGGTTCGTCACCAACACACTGCAATCCCAACCAACTCGTTACCAATGCAAAGACGTTCATGACAAAAGGAAAATTTAGGGTAGCAATAGAAAACAGAGCCAATAGCATAAGCACGTTATAATTTAAAGCATCTTTCATGTATCACCACTTCAGTGACTACATTATTCATGAAACGCTAGCAAAATATACGATGATGGTAGTTTGAGGCACGAGCATAGAACTGAAGTAAAGATCCAAAGTGAAAATCGAACAGCCTGGGCTTCCGAAAATGAAGAGAAGGGAATGAATGATGCAACGACTGGACGACTAGATACACCGCCCGAGAGCACGGACCGAGCGAGACGATGCACAATCTGTGCGACTAAACTTAACCTGCAAAATGGCCCCCATGTAATCTCTTTCACTACCACACGAGGATATGCACAACCAGCGCGTTGGGCTTAAACGCGCTGACCAATGGGTGCATGAAACGGTCCATACGCCCCCTTTAAGCGGTCTATGCCTGTGGGCTACCCACATCTGGTTACCTTTCTGTAATATATTGAAAACGAGCATTTGCTCCCCAGTTTTTGGGCCTTGTATTGCTTATTGTTTCTTGTTGTGAAGCCTTGCTCCCATTCTAAACTCGTGTATTTTCGCTGCGTACTCGGTCCACACCCCTCTAAAGGCTCGGTGTGCAAGGTGCAACCGAGCTGATTGTGACGTGCGTGTAATCTAGGTGGTAGTCGTGACACTCTAGCACGGCTAGGCCGCATGGTTAACTCCTTGAGAGGGTGACCTGTGACAGTTCCCTTCTCTTGACTTTTGAAGTTATTCTTGGCTACAAGTAGTATAAGTAGTTCAACCCAAATTTGGTCTCCATGAACCCTAGTTTTCTTAATCCTTCTTTATTTTTCTCCATGTTTATTGCTATAATTATGTCATTTGTTATGAATTTTGTTAATCTAGACTAGGTTAGTATTTAGGAGAAATTGGTAATTGTGTTTGGCATGAAATTGTAAGATTTGGATTTTTTTATACTCTCTCGTCCCAAAATAAATGGCACCTTTTTTGGTCAACTTTCTCAGACCATGTTTGACCATCAATAACTTTAATTACAGATATTAATGGTCATTAAAATTTGATATTTAGAAACTACGTAAACATATAAGTCTAACAATATCTCACATGATGATATTAGAGTCTATAT
>JAULKK010000011.1:6668741-6681059 GCA_032355705.1 Rubia peregrina | reverse complement strand
AACCCGAGCATTTAAAAATTAGACTGGTTAGTTTTTCATTAAAAAAATATAAATTTAAAAATTTCTCACCTCTTTCCACCTACTCTAATCCCAAAATCATTTGACCCGACCAAAATCCACCACCAAATAGACAACCTTGGCTGCACACTAGTTATTTCTTTTTTTGGATGTTGATTGACACTTGTTTATTGTGGAATTTTAGTTTCTTTATTATAATTTCATGTTGGGGTATATTTGAGGATATTGAGGTGAAAACAATGCATTGGAAAGTTATGTTTTCTTATCATTTTGTTTACCTCCCTTTCTTTTCATGTCATGCTTCTTATTTGAGGAATATATGTGTTGTAAGTGTGGGGGAGGAAAGATGTCCAATTGAATTACGTTTTAGATATTTATTTCTTTTGGTGTGTTTTCCTATTTGTAGCTTTTGATTTTGGAATACTATTACACTTGTTGTGCATGTTTATTTTTGTAGGAAGAATATGGTTTTTGCAGGAAAGCTAGCAACGAGGTTAGGAGGAGTCCAACTCATGGACCATAAAGATGTACATGGTCAGTGAAACTCAAAATAGTGGATAGGAAGGAGAACCAAACTCCAAGTTCACGGGACGTGTAGATGTGCACGACCTGTGAAGCTAGTGTACCCTTCTACTTAGGGTTTCCTTGGAGTTTCTTCCATACTTGGGCCTCTAGAAGCTCATTTATCTTCTCCTGTATAAGAAGCCTTTAGTGTCCTAGGGTTTTACAAGTAGACAAAATGTATATTTTATTTTCTTGGTAGGTTGGAAGATGAGAGTTTCTTTTCCTTCTCTTAGTTTCTTAGATTTATGGCATTTAATTTAATGAGTTCCACGGATCTATGAGTAGTACAGTAGTTTATTTGCTTTTAGATTTTAATTGTTATTCATAATTTGGTAGATATTTTGTGGTATTATAAGATCTCCCTATCCTTTTATGTTCATGAATATCATGGTTGATGTGTTCTTTACATTCTTTGCTAAATACATGTTCCATATCCTTAGACTTGAATACAACGTAGTATATCTTTGATATAATGGTTTTCTAGGGTAGTAGGGGTTTCACGAGTTCGTAGATTCTCTCGTAAATGGTTAATTTATTGGCGACCCCACTAAGTGCGGATTAATAGAGAAGTAACAACTGAAGAGGAGTTAACGAAAACTAGGGTTTCTAATAGTAGATAGTCAAGCATTTGAAGAGGATAAGATACAAGATATTAATAGTCTAAGTTGTCAATATTTGGCCAAGAAAAGTCAAATATATATAGCAAGCAGACATGCACAGGCCGCGAGCTAGTTGAATTGCACAGTTGGGCGCAGTCTGAGCCTCCTACGTGCGACCATGCATTTCTATGTGTGGGCTATGCAATTTTGATACAAGGGGTGCGGAGCCGTACAACTAAGTGCATGGGCTGCAAACTCGGTCAATTGCACCAAGTCCATCGACTGCCCGGTCTTCGTGTCTGTCGGTTAATTTTCTTTCATCAAATTACGATATTTTCTTCGACCATATCATATTAGCCTTCACTTCTAAGCTATTTTATTATTATTTTTGAATCTTCATTTTTAAATCTTTCATCATGAGAATGATCATGAAGGGTATTCCGGAAACTCCTTAAACTATAGATATAAGATATATCTTCTAAATCATCATCCTAACCTTTCTATTAACAAAGCACCCATTATCCGTTCATAAAACCTGAATCTGTTATGCCTATGAGTTTCAAATGTGCTAAAAAGAGATGAGAACATCACTCTTAAGGACATAATTCTATAGACTAAACATAGGTTACAAAAAGAATGACGTAGATATGAAAATTGAAAATGGTTATCTAAACCCCTTATGATGTAAACCTACCTAAATCTAGAAATTATCCAAACAAAAAGATAACAAAAGAGAAGTTAAATGCTTTATAAAATACATGAATTTGATGTCTCATGAAGTTACATACTAGAGGCTAGAGATAATCCTACATATACCCATGGATAGTATTAAGGGAATCTCTTATGGACGGAATTCAGAGGCATATACTTAGTATGCTAAAATATCCTAAATATATCGGGGCCCTTATTTACAAAATGTTGGATGGTAGAATTACAGTTTCATTTGAATAAACCCCTATATTTAAAGGTCATAATTGGTATAAGGTGAAGGGCCATGGTAAGTCTATAATTTTTTGTTAATGTGAGGAATATGTGTTGAACTTGTGGTGTTTGGTAGCTAACTTGATTGCTATGTTGTCATGCAATCTCAGGACTGAAACATAGGGGAGTAGAGATATATGATTATGTTGATGAGTGCTACTCGACGGAAATGTTCATGACCATTTATGGGATTTTTTAAACCCTATTAGTGGTTAGAAATTTTGGCCAATTTTGATAAATGGCTTGGTTCTTGATCCACCAGTTCACTTGAACAAATTAGGAGGCCAAAGAAGGCAAGGAACAGAGAGGCTGATGAACCAGGATACCAAGGAGAGAAAATGAGAAGTATAGTTTCTATTCAATGTGGCATATGCAAGGAAGAAGAAAACAATGCCAGAAAGTGTCCAAAAAAAACCTATGCTGGCTAGGGTAAAAATGAAGCCGCTTCAAGACCATTAAAAAAACAAGTACACTTTTGATGTATACCTAGCTTATCAACTAAATGCTGCTGACTTTCGGCCCCGACCTAATCTCAATTTACAAACAATCAAAGTCATTCATCCCATGGTTAAAGTCAACCATGAACCGATAATGACAGAGCATGACGATCGTGGATCTAACTGTAAACTGAAATAAATGGAATAAGGACAAGCTCCTAGACATGAAACAAAAATATAGGGGCCATGGTGTGACCCACGATCTAAAACCCTAGTAATGTGGAACCATGATCACATTAAGCTATAAATACAAGAAGAGCGACACCGACAAAGGTAAGTGAGACTAAACTGAGAAATTCTAGGACTCTATGAAAAATACTGACTTGATCGTCAAAGTGTGATGGGAACCATTATGCATGCGTTAGCCGATGCATTTAACACATTTATTGTCATATTTTGTTTGTTTGATTGCTAGTTTTAGTTAGGTTTATACGACAAAGGGTATAGATGACCACTTTTGGTTTTCTAGTCTAAATCCCACACCCTGTAGGCTTATTTGAGACTAATGGACACTCTGTATTCACGGGAACCTATATCTTCCTCTTTGATCTCATTAGTAGGTTGCTCGTGAGTGCTTTTTCATTTTCTTGGGTGGAAGGACATCCGTGAGTGTGGTAGTATATATTTGAAGGTCATTCACTATGATGGTAGAAGATATCGAAGAACATTTTCAAGGATGGTAGAAAATTGAAGGACACAGACTCTAAAGCATGGTAGTAGATGGAATTGGGACCAAGAAAGGCAGATTCGAAATTAAAGAAGGCTAAAGAAAAAATGGAGGGATAGTTATTCGAGGTTGCAGGGAGTTCTGGGTAAAATATGAAAGGAATCATCCCTTACTATTGGATTTTTCTTCTTGAGCGCTATAAAATTGACTGCAAGAACTCCCAAATTGGACCAACGGTTCATCCGTAGCTGAGCAAACAAGTCAGCCGGCCAAACAAGCCAAGCTAGCACGAGGAGGACATTGTGTCAAATCTCAACACGACCCGTTTCAAGCTACATGGTCCGTGCTAGATTCCCCCAGCATGGATAGTTATTCCCATCACGAGCCATTTTGCCGGAAGAACCATTTAGGTCATTTTGGCCGTTCCCTTGCCCCTTGGCACAAACCATTTGGTGAAAAACATCCCGTAATGCCCTAATCCTTTGTAAGGTTTGTTTCAACTCCAAAAATACAAAGACCAACCGACAGCTGACGCAAAATGACACGGGGCATATGATCAGAAGTTCAAAATAAAGCAAGGTCTGATGGCCCACGCAAAGACACACAGCCAGTGTCAGTAGGAGTGGCACGACCCGCTCCAGCACATCTGACACAGCCCGTACCAGGTCTGGCGCCCCTCACCGTCACGAGCTTTGGCGAGTGCTAGGGGTTTGGCCACTTTTGGGGCTATTTTTAGGCCCAAATCCCTACTTCTATACTTCCTCTGTCCCATAATGATCTTCCTAATTTGACTTTTAGAGTCAATTGCATCAATTTTTAAGTATTAATATATATTTTTGTGAATGTAAAAAAATTCTGAAAAAATATTAGTTAAAACATATATGCTATTATGAAGCTAAAACCATGTCACTTAATAATAATCTCACATATATATATTTAGAGTATTTAATGGTTGAAGTTGGTTCAGTTTGACCCTAAAAGTCAAATTAGGAAGATCATCGTGGGACGGAGGGAGTATACTGTAGCCTTTAGTCTTCTAGTGTTAAGTAAGTAGGCATAATATAGATTTTAATTCCCTATTTAGGTAGAAAGAAGAAGGGAGTTCTTCTCTCACTCTCTCTAGTGTTTCTCTTCTCTTTCCCTCTCTTTTCTTTTCTTTCCCTTATTTTCCTATAAGTCAGGCATTTAACTCAATATTTTTCATGGATATATTTCTTAAGGAGTGGGGATCTAGGATGGGGATTATTTTTGTATTCATGTGTTGATGTTTATTTTGTGAGATTTCTAGATCTACCTAGTTCTATGTGATTTGTGATCATTATGTTGGCTTGTTCTTAATGTTCATGTGAATTTCTTGATTGTCACTCTTTGTTGGCACAAACCCAAGTCTACTTTCATGTTGGTGCACTATTGCTACTCCCCGGTTAAGAAACCTAGGTGCACTTGGGGTGCAATAGTCCGGAACTGGGCGTGAGAACGAAATTTATAGTTGTTAATTATGATTGACCATGCATCTAGTTAGCTGACCAAAGAGGTCCAAATGGTTACGGGTAGAGAAAAATTAGGTAGAAAAGTAGGATTATCTTGTTGAGCCTAGAAGCCATCGATATGACAGATACTTCCTTTGCCCTTGTAAGCCTAGGGGTTAGTTCGTTCGTGGTGTTATGCTTGGGACTTATTTGCACTGGGGAGAATTAGGCCTATGCAATGTGCCATACATGTTGTTTCACTCCCTTGGTCGCAGTGGCGAGGCTGGTGGAAAATTTTATACTCACATCTCAATGTGACAGATCGGGGGATTTTTTTACCATTGTGCCCACCATGTAACACAAACACTAGAATATGGTTAAGTTCTTGTGTTTGATGAAATCAAAGATCAAAATAGCATTGACCATATTACGCAAATAATCCCTTAGCGTTTGTTTATATAGTTTATTTTGTTAATTGAATGCTTGTAGTTGATAGTTGAAAATCCCTTCCCCCCGATGGTTATTTTCACAACACTTTTTTTTTATTTCTAACACGTGGTTGGATTGACGACCCGACCATGGTTGTCTTTAGTATATTACTAGTTTTCTAACATCTCTGTGGATGACCCCGACACTTGCAGCTATCAACCATTTTTGGTAGTATTGTAGTAGGAACGAAAGCAACATATAAAAATCTTATGTTTGACCCTTTATAACCCAACCTCCTCTCCTATTTTTCATGATGCTCGGGAGGGGGTGGGTCAAATTTTAGTGTCGCTACTGGGGATGATAGTTTAAAGGTCTAGTAGTTAACTTGCATAGCGTGTTAGCTGAGTAGATAGTGGTGGTCTTTTGTTTTTTTGTTATTTTCAGAATAGGTATTGCTTGAAATCTTAGTGCAAACCGAAAACTGTTGCACTTGGATTCCAAAATTTGTGTCTTTTCTTTGTTTGTGTTTTTAATGTAAATTAGGATGATCAGAATGACACATCCTAAAAAGTTTCATCCATCAAGTACTTTCTTTGAGAAAAAGTACTTGATGGATGAAACTTTTTAGGATGTATCATTATGATCATCCTACAGAGTTTTGCCCATAGTTGAGTGACTATGGGAGAAGAGAGACTCAACGAGTGAGATTTTGTAGGATGTGTCATTGTGATCACCCTACGGAGTTGTTGGTACCCAAGAACGATGGGATCAAGATTGGTACCCATACCATGATTCTCCCAATTTGAGATTTAGTTTTAACTCAAATTCGTGGTATAGAAATGCATTGGTAAACCAATAATTTGGGTTTGATAGTTGGTATTCACCAACTTTTACTTTGCCCCAAACCAATCCATAGGATTCGTCCCCAAATGGGATTTTGGAGAAATTTTGCAAGCTATAGCAAATGTGACTAAGAGTAGTGAGTTACTCCAATCAGAATTGCATAGTGACATTAGAGATTTGGGAACTCAACTTTTCTTAAGCATTGAGAGAGTTGAGGGGCAAGTGAGTGATTTGATTGAAAGGGTGAGCAAACTAGAAACCCAATATTCCGAAAATGAACCATCCCTAGTTATAGTTGAGATTTTGGTAGATGAATCGAAAGGGGATGTGGAGTGGTTTGTTGAGAATGAAGAAGTTGATGAAGGGGTGATTATATTTAATTCATCATATTACATACTATCATCCCAACCTCCACCTGTAAAACCAACTCTCACATTTTCGAAACCCTTAGAGGAAACAGTAGAGAAGCCAATTGAATATGCTTAGCTTCCAAACCACCTATTTCCTCTAAGGTTTACTCCTCATCTACTATATCTTCCTCTTGGAAGATTGTTACCCCCACCACTCCATTTTTGGTTGCCTATGGTGATGGCTACAAACCGGCACCATATGAAAAACATTAGGGTCGTGCAAATGAACTTAAATATACGGAGCTTCTCAAAAGGCAACCCGAGTTTTGAAAAATTAGATTAGTTTGTTTTTCTTTAAAAAATATTTCTCACATTTTCCTCTCATTCTTACCCCAAACCATTAGACACCACTACACACCACCACCTAAACCACCACCAAATACACAACCTAGGACCGTACACTAGTTGTTTCCTTGTGTGGAGGTTGATTGACACTTATTTAGTGTGGATTTTTGGTGTCTTGTTTTGAGTTGCATGTTGGAGTAGATTTGAGGATATTGAGGAGGGAACAATGTATTGGGAAGTTGTGATTGTCTATTACTTTGTTTACCTCCCATTATTTTCATATCATGTTTCTTATTTGAGGAATGTGTATGTTGTAAGTATAGGGGAGGAAAGATGTCTCATTGCATTGTGTTGTATATATTTAGTATTTTTGGTGTGTTTTCCTATTTTTAGTTTTTGTTTTTGGAACACTATTACACTTGGTGTGCATGTTGATTTTGTAGGAAGCTTGTGGTTTTTGGAGGAAATATAGCAAATGGGGAGTCCAACTAATGGATAATGTAGACGTACATGGTTTGTGATGCTCAAAATGGTAGACAAGAAGGAGAACCAAACCCCAAAATCATGGGGTGTGTAAACGTACACGACCCGTGAAGCTCACATTCCTTCCTACATCCCAATCACCATTACTTCCCTACCACCACCAAAATACCACCCAAACCCACTTACCCTCAAAACCCTTGAAAGCCATATAAAAATCTAATAGGTAACTCTCCATTGCGATTCAATTCTCGATTCGATTTGTGATGCATAATAGTGGTTGGATTGAGCTTGCTTGATTAGAGATTAGGGTAGTTTATTGGGGTGATGGTAGTATGTTCATTAAATTCCATGATTGTGCCACCAGTGGTAGATTTTAGTGTTCGTTTTTTGTTGTGAGTGCTTTTTGATTTCCTTCCCTTGAAATATGTTCTACGATTGTGTAGGTGAATTGAGAAAAATGCAAACTTTAAGTCTGGGGGAATAAGGAGATTAGATAACACTTATGATTCTTGGTTGTTTCTATGTAGCTAATAGCTCCTTTAAAGAGCATTTTGAAGAAAAAATAGAGAAAAAAGAAGAAAATATGGGAGTCCAACTCATGGACCATGTAGATGTACACGGTTTGTGATCTTGTTCCATTTATTAGGAATCATATTTAATAAATAACAAGCCGTTAACGTGGCTTCACCCCAAAATCCGTCACTCAATCCTGAGTAGGATAATATGGAATTAAATATTTATTTTAGGACCCTATTTTCCTTTCTTCCAAACCAATTTGTTGCGGTGTATATGGAGCAATAACCTCATGAATGATACCACACGACTCAAAAATTGCAGGATCAAAATATTCACCCCCTCTATCAGTGCATAATTTTTTAATCAGACTTGCTTTTTGCAATTCAACCTCATTTTTATAAGTCTTAAATTTCTCAATTGCCTCATCTTTGGAATGAAATAAATAAATGTAGCAAAATATTGAATAATCATCAATGAATGTTATTAAGTACTTTTTACTTCCCAAATGCAGTGTTGCATGCAAGTCACACAAGTCACTATGTATGAGTTCTATAAATTTTGAAGTTCTTTCGACACTTTTAAATGGTTGCCTGACAATTTTATTCAACATGCAAATATTACATTTTTGCACATTTATATCAAAAGTAGGAATCAAACTATTTTTAGACATATCAAGCATACGTTTGTAATGAACATGTCCTAATCTAGCATGCCACAAAGATGGTAAATCAACATTAGAGAAGAAAATGTAAATAGAACCACACATATTATTTATGATTGAGCATAAACATTCCACTACAATAATACATGAATCATACAAACACACCAAACTTTGATAACATAAACATATCAGATTCATACACTTGTTTATAGCCACACTTAGATAAAATACTACCAAAAACTAAGTTCTTTCTAATTCCGGTACATGTAGAACATCTTTTATATGAAGATTTTTCCCAGAACTAAATTCCAACAAAAAATCTTCTCAACCAAGAATAGTGGTAGTAGATTCGTTTCACATATGAAGAATGGAACCATTAGTAGCCGATTCATATGACTTGAACCACCTACGGTCCTTGCAAACATGTTTGGTTGCACCAGAATCTATCCACCAAGCAATTTCATCATCATGTACATAAAATGTTTCATAAATTAATGGTACATAATTCTCAACCGAATTTAAACCATAACTAACATTATGACCTGGGTCTTTAGACCCTTGCTCAGAATTGTTTGATGTCACTCCTTTCTTGCTCTTTCTGACATGAAAATCACGTTTGAAGTTTCCCATCTTGCCACAAATCCAACTTGCACCCTTAGGCTTCTTGGCCTCTTTGCTAGTGTTATTAAATGAGTGTTTCTTCCCCTTTTTCTAGTTATAACTATCACCCTCTTCCATCATATTAACTGAAGAGAGTCCACAGTCTCTTCATCTTTGGACTTGCCATCTTTTAGTGCCCTTAGACTTTCCTCTATATGTAAATGGCTTCCGAGTTGAACAAGACACAATTATTCCTTTTGTGCTTAAGCATGTGCTTGAAATCCTTCTATGAAGGTTGAAGCCTTTCGATTATACTGGAAAAAATAGAATCATCCATTCTCTATTTGTGTTGTGCAAATTGCCCTAAATTCTAGAGCAATTCATTTTACTGCTCCATAACGGGCCTAGAGTCTGACATCTTATGATTCATAAAATTACTGACAAGGAACGTCTAACTAGAAGCATCTACATCCATGTATTTTGACTCTAAGGAATTCCACAACTCTTTTGTAGATTCAACATTTTGATAAACATCAAAGAGTGAGTCAAACATACCATTCAAGATGTGACCACGATAAATGTAGTCATCATTTTTCCATTTCTTCCTGCGATGAGTCTCTTCCAATGGTTCATCAACTGTTGGTTCTGTCATTAGAGTAGACAAAACATATGCCAATTTCATAGTCGTAAGGAGGAAATGCATCTTCTACTTCCGTCCACGGAAATCAACACCTTCAAACTTCTCCAGTTTTCCAAACTTGGATGTCATGTCACGTACGGATGCCATGTCTTGTACGGTAAAGAATTAATCTTTAAGAATGTTAGAAGAAACAAATAGCGGTAATTTGGCTTGTGGAAGAAGTATGAATAAATTTATAAAACTTTATGCTAGTAAATACTACGCTATTGTTGAACTTTGGTGGAATGAAACTTGGATATCGATTTGAGTCGCTTTAATATACACTTTCCTTAAAGAGTAATTCAACCTAGTTCTTGCGATGAGTTACACGAATTCTCCCTGAGAATAAAACAATCTAAATTCCCTCTTGATCTAGGCTTGAAACAAGAGAAAGGTTTTAAGTGAAGTATTTTGGTTACTAAGTAAATCTAAGAAAATTCTGAAATTTTCACTTGTGTTTCTGTGCATGCATACACATATTCATATAGGAGATGTCCCGAGAAGATGCTACTCATCATGGAGTCTGTGGGTTATAGGGCACCATGCTTATGATGAACCACTCTAATACAATTCTAACACATCATCCAATACAACGCATCTTTCCACGTGAATAATTACATTTTTCACACCCAATATAGTGTAGTTATTAGAAATGATCTCTAAAATAATGCATATTTCCACATAAATGATTACATTTTCCACATCCAATGTACCGTAGTTATCCGAATTATAATGAAATCTGAAATGTAGCTCATTCTACACAAGAATAAGACATGTTATTCATCAAAATTCTGACCATCATAATTTAATACTTATCCTAAAATTAGTAAGTTCGTAGAAAGTGTATACAAGTGTGCACTCTGCACCACCAAACGTTTTTTAACATTCCAAGCTCACAACTACTAGAATCCAACCATACTTAAATAACTTATGTTGGATAAACACAACCAGTAACTATATCTTGAATCATTAAGGGGGGAAAATTGTGCTTATTCATTTCCTATGGAATTTTCAGTGATACATTCAAGGGTAATTGATGGAGTTATCTTATTTCAATACCCAGCCCAGCAATGATATCTTCCATCGTGAATATCTGCAAGACTAGTGAACTGCAGAATGCAAACACCAAATTTGGGAAAGTTTTTTGTATTGATTGACATGAAACTAGAGGTGATCATCACCTTATATACATGTCTAAATTAGAAACAATTAGAAAGCTAACCAGAAAAACTAACTAATCCTATTTCAAATGTACACAGCCTAATTTTGTTTCTAATAAATATCCTAACCGATTTACAAATGAAAACTGAAGAGCTGTAAACTTAATCAAGTTCCAAACAATTAAAGTTTCGCGTAACAAAATATCAAAATTTTCATTTTTCTTTTCACGTGCCACATGTGGATTACACTCGCCACACGTGGCCACACGTGGATTACACGTGCCACACATGGATTACACATGTCACCACACGTAGATTACACGCACACATGGATCGTGCCTACAGAGGCACCGTTCTGGGAGGGTGGACAAGTTGTTTGTTTGGACAAAAACATTAATAACATTTATAAAAAAATAATATTACATTTTTTTCAAGTAGTACATGAATCGAATATTATCAAAACAATATTTTTCTTGTAAATCAAAATATATTAATAAATACCACTATTTCATAATCTATACAAAATAATAATTATAAAATTCTAATATAAATATATTATTTTCTTATACAGATCATTAATTTATTATTTTTATGCAATAAAAATATTTATTTTATATTTATATTTTATATATTGCAAATGAATCATAATTTTACATTTATTTTCAAGGTAAAACTTACAATATTATAATTATTTTTATAAAAATATTATAATATTATTTTTTGAGTGTATATGAGTCGAAATTAAATAAAACTATAATTTTAAGGCAAAGTATTGGGAAAGACCGTCTTTCCATAAACTTATGGAAAGACGGGGTTTAATTGGAATAATAAAAAGGTAAAAGGTCTTAGTTGCAATATTAAAATTTTATTATGTAACATGTAGTAATTATAAAATTTATAACCTGATTCATGCAACCCAAAATTTTTATTTTTATTTCTTCTAATTTACACTTTAAACCTTGGTCTTTCCATAACTTATGGAAATACTGTCTTTCAAGAGACGAACTCTTAATTTAAAACTAATTTATTTATGAGTTTGTCTTTTAAAAGACGCTTTGCATAACTTATGGGAAAACCAAGGTTTAAACTGTAAATTAGAACAAATCAAGATAAAATTTTTGAGTTGCATTAATTGGTTCATAAACTTATAACTATTGCACATAGAATTCTTAATGTTGCAACTAAAACATTTTATTTTTCTATAATTCTAATTCAACCCTGTTTTTCTATATACCTACGAAAAACAGTCTTTCTCAAAATTTTACCATTTATATATGAATTTCCAAAGAAATAAAAACGAACAAATAAAGTAATGAGTGCGTCTCTTGAAAGACGATTTTTCCATAAGTTATGGAAAGACCAAGGTTTAAACTGTAAATAAGAAGAAATCAAGATAAAAATTTCGGGTTGCATTAATCGGGTCATAAACTTATAACTACAACATGTTTCATAATAAA
>JAULKK010000011.1:6636719-6650720 GCA_032355705.1 Rubia peregrina | reverse complement strand
TAAAATGAGTGGATGAAAACAATCTAGGATTTGCCAAAAAAGGAAGTGTGCCAATGTTAGAGAACCATCCCAAAAAGGAAAGTGTGACAATGTTAGAGAACCGGAGGGAGTACCATAATTTTCCCTACCTCCAACCTACACCAACATTAATATAAAAAAATCCTACACCACAATAAATTTAATCAAAATGATATATGTGTAGGACCCACGTTTCCCGAAACCCTAGATGCATTTGCTATATGTGGCCCCGCATTTTTCATGCACAGATTTCGATTAGTGAGTAATCAGTAGTTTTTATGAGTAGGAATAGTAATGGAGGTAATTAGCAAGTGGTAAAACACTCACTTGGCGGAATAGATATGATGTATGCAGCTCCACCAAAGTAGCATGAACCCACAGCTCGGCGGCTCTTCTGATAGTAGCTATTGAAGGCAAACGAAGCGTGGGCCTCAAGCGTGTTAGGATCGTAACACGTGGACCCTGGCTGAATCGGACGGCAGTCAGCCCCGGATCCACACGCGAAATCTAGAGCGTCCTGCAGCTTATCTTTCTCCTCGTCCCCATTTGCAACGCACCAAGTCTGGCCGACATAGCTATGGGACACATTTCTGTTTCCACTTCCAACACTACCCTTGGGTGACCCCGCGCTCCCGTTTCCCTTCAAAGGGCGATCTCGGTATTTCGCTAGCCCCTCTACGGTGAACGGAATATCGTACACTTTGGTCTGGTCCGGGTAAAAGAGCCCGTAATTCCTCTCCGAGCTGGGTCCCACCTTCTTGTTCTCGTTGAAGAGCGCGAACAGATAGACGGTCAGATTCTCGCGAGGCCTCAGGGGGGTCCCACCGCCGGCGAGAACACGTTTCACCAGATTACCGTTGTACGCCGCCGCGTTTTCGACGGAGGCTCCGACCTCGCTCGGGTCGCCCTTCGACGGCCACCCGGTTTCGGAGATGACGACGCTGACGTCGTCGTACTTGAGCGCTTTCAAGGCGGCGAAAACGGCGTCGATCTGCGCGTCGAAGAGGTTGAAGTACCGGAGGCCGCTGCCGGAATCCACCACTCCCGGGTTCTCCCGGAAGAGCGCGTAGGACAGCGGGATGACGTCAGCGTTGGACTCGTACGCGAAATACGGGTACGCATTGACCATGAGGGGCGACCCGGTCTCGCGGAGGAAGTCCAGCATGGGCCGGAAAACGGGTTCAATAAGCTCCGACCGGAACGACCCGGATGATGACGGGTACGAGCTCTGTAAAGCGGTTAAAGCTATGGGAGACGACACTTTAATGGCGTCTTGTAGTTTGTACTTGACGAGAGCCGAATGTATGTTCTTCATGGCGGGTATGAGGAACCGGGTCGTGTTATGCTGGTCGACGAACACCTCATTGCCCACGGCAATGGCTTCGATTTGGGTGGAGGGATGGTAAGCGAAGACGTTCCTCTGGACCCAGGAGTAAGCAAATGAGGGGCGGCGAGCGGCGGTGAAGAGGAGCTCATTGGGAAGATCCACCGTCACCCTGATACCCGACCCGGATAAAGCTCGGAGGACAGCCGGGTCGGAGTCGTACACCTTGACCCGCTCCAGACCGTGTGATTTCAGGAGCCCCACTACTTTCCCAGCTGAAGGAAGGTTGTTGGCTATTCTTCCATAATTCACCCCGATTGATCCCCCGTCTGCAAAATCAGAATGTACAGTGTGAAATGTGGATAATGCTTGTAGTTACCATACCACATTATGATTGTAGTTACTGTTCTTCTGTGAATGCAGTAAGTTGGTTACCTGAAAGAGTGAAGAGTGAGAGAACGAGGAGGAGGAGGAAGGGCATGATGTTGTAATGCTGCATGCACTGATTCCTTGACGAAGAACAGAAGGTTTTTGACAATGTGGAGTGACAGAGTAGAAGCAGCAGAGTGAGTGTGTGGGACTGTGGGTGGAGAAGAAGATGGTGATTTATTATTTATTGGGTTGTGTTACCGATGTGATTCAACTTTACGGTAGAAAAGGTTAATGGGATTAAACGGTAATTATGGGACAATGGGAGTACCGAGTACAATATTAATTCTCCCTCTCATTTTCTAAGGTAGTCTTTTTTTCTTTTTCTTTTTGAAAAGTTTTAAAGGCATGTGAAGTGTTAGTCTCTTAATTTTAGTAGACCGTTCCAAAGAAAAAAATACTTACAGTGAGGGTCTCTAGAATAATCTTTTATTAAGAGATCACTCTTTAATCTCCAGACAAGAGCCCGCTAGGAGTCCGCCATCAGAGCATGGGGCTGTCCTTTTTTTGTCCCCTCTTGGGAAAAGTGGCGCCTTGTCATTGGGCCACGTGTCTCACTAACCATGTCTTTTTTATATAAAAAATTAGATGGGACACATGACCCCCTCTGATTAAGTCATATGTCTCATCATTTTTTTTTGTAAAATCTGAATTTTAAATTTTATTATAAAATATGTAAAATATTTTTAAAAATCTTTAATTTTGTTCTAGAATCTGGGGAAAAAATAAAATATATAATAATTTTTTTAAAATGAAATGAAATTATTTTTTTACAACAAATGCCTATATATAAAAGAACCAAAAAATGAATTATTTAATAATATTTGAAAAAATAAAATTCAATTTTAAATATTATAATGTATTATTGAATTTCGCATTCAACTTATTTTGGGTGGACAAATTTATTTAGATTAAATATTAATGAGTATGAGTATGATAGAGAAAATCAAGTACTCTTACCACCGTGAAGGGAAAAAATGTGATCTCTTAAGTGGTCTCTTAGGGTGAGGTGGAAGGGAGAGATTGAGAAAAATAATATATTTGATTGGTACCATTGAACATGTTATAAGGCTATCTTCTTGTTCTGAAGCCTTGTCACCTTACTCCGAATTCTATTTGGAACAATTATTTAACAATGAGGATTTTTTTTCTCAAGAACAATTTCATCCATTTATATAAACCCTACATAATTCATACAAGTGTCAATATAACCTTCTACTCCCTCCGTCCCAAGATTATTGGTTTATTTACTTTTTCACGGTGTTCAATGATCATGTTTGACCGTCAATATCTCTAGCTACATATAATAATTTTGCATACAAAATTGATATTTAGAAAATAGACGTTAAGATGAATATAACAATATCTCACATGATATTTTTATTGTAGATATATAAATTGATATTTAAGGTCAAATTTACTAAATTTGACTTTGAAAAAGCAAATAGGGCAATAATTGTGGGACGGGGGAGTAATAATTTAAAGTGTAAATATAATCCTACAAAGTAAGTATACCCATTTTGGCAGATTTATGTCAGAATTTGGTGAAAGGACTATTTTACCCATATGTAAAAATTTAAAAAGGAAATGAAATTACTATTATATCCTCTAAACCATATTCTTCTTCTTCTTCCTCTTCTCTTCTTCTTTTCTTCCTTTCTTCCCACAAATCCTCCCGTAACTCTTTCTCTTCTTCTCTTCTTCTTGTCTCTCGGCATTGTCATCCTCCGCATTCCTCCCTATCCCACAATTTCTTGATTTCGTGGGTTTAGCCTAGGCGGGTCAATATCGAGGTTTGGGGTGGTGGCCAAATGTCGTTGGAGTTGGAATTTCGGGGTGGTGGACAAATAACTCCAAACTGGGATTTGGGGTGGAGGCAATGAGGGGGTGGTGGTTTCAAGGGTCAATGCCTAGGTTTGGGAATGGTGGAGAAACGTCACTGGGAGTAGGGTTGGGTATGGATATGGGAGGACGAAGTAGCTCTGGGCTGGGACTTAGGGGGTAGTGGAGTCGGTCTAGTGGAGGAGATTTTTGGGAGGTGGAGTGGCGGGCTAGCGGGTTTCGTAGGTTAGGGTTTCATGGGGATGGAAACAGGTGGACTAGGTTTTTACGGCGACAGAGCGAAGCGAAGCAGCGGCAAGGATGGAAGGATGGTGGTGGCGGGAATTGCTGGAGGGGATGGGGTGGTGAAGGGGTGTGTTAGGGGTGGGGCGGTGGTGGCGGGGTGGCGGTCCAGTGGTGGACTGAGAGTAAAAGTGTTCTAACACTTTTAGATTTTAGGCCAAAGGGAATTTCAGTATAAGTAAGGCATATGATATCTTAAAGGGAGATAGACAATAATGTATATTTGACGTGGAAGTCAAAATTGCAGCCTAATTGTTTTTGGAGAAAAAGTGTTTTTATAACCCTATCTAATTGACATAAGTGTCAATATAGTCTTCCAGTGTCTAAAAGTGTCAATATAACCCTTGATAAGAAGTGAAAGTGTCAATATAACCCTCTCCCACAACTTTTAGCCAAAATTTTGTAAAATAGATTTTTCCCTTTTGAAAAAACATAAATACTAAAAAAAAGAAATGAATTTATTACCCTTAGAGTCATTAATACTCCCAAATATTGTTGCTGGACCACCGCCAGACTGTCGTCGAACCACCGTCCGACCACCACCAGACCGCCTCTGGAACAGGTAGGGTTATATCAACACATTATGAAAATTCATAGGGTTAAATCAACACATTCCTAAAAATTATAGGGTTATATCAGTATATTTGTAAAAAAAATGTAGGGTTATATTAGCACATACTATAGACTATAGGGGGTTTTATGATATTTTGTTTATTTTGTCGTGTTTAATCCAAATTGAATATTGGATAATATTTGGTGTTGTGTGTGGTTGTTATTTTGTTGTATTCTTCGATCTAGGGTTTTTAATATTGATGAGTTTTGAAATAATATTACGATATGTGATAATGGTGTTTAATAGGAATGTGGTGTTATGATGTCGTATTTTATGGTGTATAACATATTGTTATAATGTGACAATGGTGTACATAATGATGTGGTCACTTGTTAAGGCCAGCTGAGTACCACTCACTTAACTTTTATAATATGTGCTGATATAACCTTATACATTTTAGGAATGTACTGATATAACCCTATAAGTTTTAGGAATGTGTTGATATAACCATATCAGTTTTCACAATGTGCTGATGTAACCATATCTGTTACGATGGCGGTGAAGCAGTGGTATGGCAGTGATTCGACGGCGGTCCGACAAACTATAAGGTTAAAATTGTCCACTCAATTTTAGATTTTATCCCAAAGGGTATTTTGATCAATTTACACAGAGTAAACACCGGAATTCGAAGTCAATACTGGAAAATGGGGTCTGAGTGTTATATTTACACTCTCATTAACTAGTTATGGTTGTTTTTACACTAAAAATTATCTGAGGGTTATATAGACACTTACTCAAGTAGGCAGGGTTGTATTGGTATATATTCCTTCTTCTTTTTCTTTGGATGTTTCTTAAGAGTAGACTATCAACAATCGACATGCTGACTTTTGTTGGTATATCCACATCACAGCAACTATGTTTCTTGTTTGGAAAGGATTATGAAAATTCTCATATGTTTCTGAAATGTAAGCATATTAAAGAGACGTTGAAGCTCACAAGAAAAACTCTAAGCCATCGCACCTTCTTGTTTCTTCTTTGAACTTTTCTTCTCTAACCTTCATTTCCCCATCTTCCCGTTATGGGGAGATGGGAACACAATAGTTATTTCAATTGATTTTATTTTGATGTTTATGTTATTGAATAAGTGGGGATTTGTTTCCATACATTAGTATTGTTCTTCGACATGATTGATTAGATTGATGTGGTCACGATGATCATTCAATTTAATTGTTCGGCTCAATGTGTTGTGTTTGATCTTGTTTTACAGATCGTGTATTCTTAATTTCGTTTACGTTTCTCTATCAGGAGTTCTGTTCTCGATCTGTGTTTTTCAAGGTGTTTACAGTTTGGACAATATAGATTGAGTTTTTGATCAAGATCAAGTGGTGTTACAACTGTTGTAGATCCCTGTTTGGCGTAGTGATATTGATGCTGATATGCTCTTCTTCACCAAGTGGTCATGATTTTTGCGGAAAGCAAGTTAATATCTCCGAGAGTGATGTTACAGTTTTTATTGGATCTCTGATCTTTAATAGTACGGACGATCAGTTTGGTTGACATGTAATTTGAATATCCTTGCAATAAATTGGTTATTGCTAGAGGCTAGTTAGATTGGATATAAATTCCACTTATTGTAATCGTCGTTGACATTTTTCCTAACATCTTGGAATGATTGATTTTTTTAAAAAAAAATATTGAGGCTCAAGGAGTTCCATCCCAATAGAACATTAGAGAAGTTCAAACATGATTGGAGTTGCTTGACGTGCACTGGGCATCGTTGAGATCGAGGAGCAACAATCAAAGTAAGATTCATATGTTGCTACTGATTACTAGAAAGTATAAAGTGCTAAGTTGAGGTCGTCCACAGAGAAAAAAATTTAAAGGATAGTTTCACATAGCAATGCACACACGAGCGTCACCAAGTTTGTGCTTAAAAACCGAGAGAGGGGAGATTGTTTGAGAAATAAGCTATAAAATAAAAGTGCAGAACTGATGAATAATCTAACATGCAAAACTAACAAAGAGTATAAACAGTGTAATGAGGATACTTAGGAGCATTTGCTTCACATGTTTGATATTAGAATTTGATTTCCTATTCCTATTCACATAATAAAAGTATGTCCTAATCTATACTTGATAACACATTGAGGAGAGTTTGATTCCTCATAAGTTACCATGGACTGTCATTTAGTGGGTTTGCACCTCATCATCTCTCACCTCTTCCATATGTAGCTAGTGGTTACACTTTACACTGCCACCACTAACCCTTAGTTCCGAGGTTAATAAACCCGATAACTCGCACTAAATTAAACTTGGGATTAGCATGACTCCCAAGACCCAATATGAATACCTATTCTAAAGTGCGTCATGTACAACCTAGAGCATTAGTACCTCACTATTTCCCTCTAGGGGGTTCAACCTACCTAAATACCACAACTTTGAGATATGACCGTCGAGATTACCCTATAACCCCAACATGATTTGTGAAGCATACGAAATCGTTAGCTACTCATTTATCATCCATAAACCAACCCAATCACGCATTCAAGTCTAATATAACTCAATAACCAATAAGCATGCATAGTTGTCACTCCTAGACACGACCTTCCATTGACCATTGACCATTGACCAAAATGACAAAAAAATGAAATGTCTTCGGGTTCAGTCCCTAGCCTAATGTAAAATTATGGTATAATCATAATTAGGTGTACATCTTAATCTTGATCATGCAATGATCATGATTAAATACAAGCTGTAATGATAATCAAAGCAATAAATAGGAAGAATCTTGGAATCTAAAAAAATTGTTAACTAAATGTGTTTAGCAAATCTTCTCAAGTACTCTCTCCGTCCCAGTAATTTTTACACTCTTTTGCTTTTCGCACGTCCCAACTATTTTTGCACTCTTCACTTTATTTCCATTTTTCATTTTTATTCTTTTTTATGTTTTGCTGGCCTAACTTATTTGTTGATTACTTCTCCTAACCATCCCATATAATCCCCTTTAATACACATAACCCAAAATCAGATCCCTAATTAATCCCTCCTGATTTAAAGAAACCCCAACCAGAAATTTAAATCTAACCCTTCATTTCCATACTTATCTTTTCATTTTCTTATCCTCTCTTTTAACCTTTCCAACGTCATTAATTCCTTGGGATTATTCAAAGAATTTACTCATCTCCCATCTGTTTCATCTACTCTCCCTTTAAGAACCAATTAGGGTTTCACATCAGCCTCACTCTCTTTATTTTCATATCTTCCTCCTCTCTTTCTCTGCTTCCAAAGATTCTAATCTTCCTCCGCTGTTACCTATCATCTTTCATGATGGATTCTTCTGAGTTCTCTGGTTGTGGGTTTAATTGTGGGGGTGAGTGTGCTAGATGTTTTGTTGAGGATTCTTGTTCTTCGTATAGATCTGTTGGGTTCTCACCGGTGGATGAGGTTGAAACCCTCATCAGTGCCGACGTCGGTGAGTCTAAACCATCGATGACAGCGCTCGGGCTGAACGATAACCTTAGGGTTTTATCCATGGTCAGATCCGTAGGTGGTGCCGCCGAGCTCCACTCGTTCCCTGCATCTTTCTCCCTATTACCTGTGTCGTGCAATGCTTGAACTGTGGGTGGTACCCCGGTTGTGATACACCGACATTGTTAGGTTTTCAGCCTTCAATGAGGTTGCATATTAAGCATTTGATTGACCCACGATGCCTTAGGGATATATGTCAAATAGCTCTTCCACCTCAGATTATGTCCGGTGTTCGCCCCTAATTGACATGGTGTCTAGGTCACCGGCGGATCACATGCCGGCACCCCCTCTTCCTCTTAGCCTTGACTGAATCGATTCAATTTTAAGACAACCAATATTTGTATTCCAGGTCTTCGTGATTTACTCTACTGTGCTAAACAGAGGGAAGAGGCAGATGAAGTTGAGTTATTTTTTTTCTTTACATATTCTCAATCTTTACACTTTTTTCGAGCATTCACTGATTAATGTTTGTTCTCAGTTGATGCAGACCTGAAACAAGGGAGTTTAAAAAAATCTTTTTAAAAAGGGAGATATTCCATTTAAAAACCCTGGGATTAGTTCCTGAACAACAAAAAAAGGGAGTAAATTATTTCAGTTTGCAGTTTTTAGTCTGGTTGTGTGTTGGTTGGTGCTGGGTGACTGAAACCTAGCACTTGTTCTGTGATTCTTCCTTTTTAGACTATATTCTTGTAAGAGTTTATGATTATATTTGTGTGCTAGTTTTTCCTGGGTGGTTGTACCCTATGGAATTCTTGTCTTTAATCCTAAACTGTGATAGCTCCTTATTTTATGCATTATCCTAGTTCCGTGTTTGTTCTAATTCAAACTATATTCATGTTTCATCTTATGATCCTAGTTGTGTGATGGTTTATCCTGGGTGGCTGAACCTCATGGAATGCTTGTCTTTCACCCTGAACTGTGATATCCCTATCTTATGCATGACCCTCATTCTATGTATGTTCTGTTTTAGACTATCATGTGTATTTTTTTATCCAGGGTGGCTGAAACCCATGGAATGTTATCTTTCGCCCTGGACTGTGATATCCCTGTCTTATGCATGACCCTGGTTCTGTGTATATTTTTTAGCATGTTTTTATCCTAATTTCTTATGCATGACCATGATCTATGATGTGTGATGGTTTGTGCTAGGTGGCTAAAACCCAACACATGCTTGTGTTTGTGACCCTACATTGTGATGAAAACCCTATGTTAAGTATGACATGTATCTGTGATTGTTCTTTGTTATACAATGATAAAAAAAATTCTTCTGATTATCGATGTGTGATTTTTTTATGGCTGGCTGATTGTGGTTGTGTATGCTCTTGTTTGGATTTTGACTTAAATGTTCTTTTGGGCCTAAATGTGGAAGAACCTTGATGTGCATTCACGAAGTGTATGATACCCGTGCATTCCCATTCTTTTCAAGGCATGGAAGAACATTATGCATGCATGAAAATGACACTTGCATTAAGTTTAATTGGGTTACAAATAAAACTTGTTTGTTACACCAAAAGAAACAAGTTTTCAGGTTTCCAAATTGTTTCCCTAGTCTAACCCAATCAAAAGATAACTAGTTAAATCCCTTACTCTTGCACTTGATACCCCAGGGCTTGCATCATGTACCCCACTCATTGAGTATTCTGTAGTGTAATCAGGTGCTCCAATCTCACTAACTATTAACTCATCACAAGTAAGCATCCAAGGCAATTTTCCTCTCCTTAATAGCACATCATTTGATGTGTGAGTCACTTTTAGTTGTTGTATCTCTTCATTTTTATGATTTCTATCATTAAAGCTTGATGGGTGAGGAAAACTTTATTGAGTGTTGCTGGATCCTCTCTGTCATTGTACACAGCTTCTAGTAACCCATTGAGTGTTGTACTTGGGGTTTCATGTTGTAGAGTCTGTATTGAGTTTAAAAAACCAAGATCTAACACATTAAGATCAGATGATTTAGCTAGTAAACTTTCCAAGTTGATGTGAAACCCATCAGATTCAACTACTGCCCAAAATTCAGGATCTGAATTTTTAATGTGTATTGCAATTGTCTTGTTGAATGTAAATGTACTTGCTCATGAATGGTGGCCAACGTACTTTGATTGCTGGAATGATTTCATTTATAATCTTTGCACATGTCACAAGTTTAGTGAATTTTTGCGCTGGTTTTATGTCCATAGTCCCTCTCAACTAATGGGAACACACCATACTAGCTATCAAAAATTAAAACACCATAATGGCTATAAATTTTCCTACTCACAACACATATAAATTTGCCTACTCATAAGTTCAGGCTCACCCGGTGCAAAAAGATAACGTATTGTTGGATTTGCCAAGTAAAACCACTTCTAATCTAAGTGGATTACATTATCCATGAGTTGGAATTAAAAGTTTGTTTACAATTTAGAAATGCAGTACTGCAACATGTGTACCTTGTGCTGAAATGTTAGTGCTGTCTTTATAATGTTTGTATGGCTTCTGATAACCTTTGCAGTCATGGCTCGCAGTACTGTGCTCTTCACTATCCCTAAGAATGCACTAGTCCCTCTGATTGTTCTTCGTTTGTGTGCAAGTAAGGCCTCAAGATCAATCTCCTTCTGGTTGTAACCCGGATGGCCGGACATCCTATTTCTCATGTCTAGCGGTGACCCAATGAAAGTTGGAGCTTCATTTTTGCAAAGATGTAACTGGTAGTTCTTTGGCTGCAATTGAACTTCGCCACTGCCTCAATTCTCTTCCCCTAAAGTATCTTCCATTCCTTGTTATTATCCAACAGAAACTCAGTAGTATGTTGCCTCTACTAGTTTGTCATATTTTCTCCCCCCTTATTTTCTTTCGACTACCCGATAATGAAGGGAAGATCCGGCAGTAGAAGAGCAATCAGTTCGCAAGGGCTTGGTAGGGCTTGATGAATGTTGAGTTCCAACCTCAGGGTATGGGGAAAATAGATTCTATTTTTTTTCTTTGCTAGGTTTTCTGGTTTGGATTATGGCGGAGGAAATGGAATGTTGGTGAAAAACTAGTTGCAGAGGAGGATGTTCATGACAGGGACCATTTGGATTTGCTTTTCTGAATGTTTAGGACACTGTAAATGTATTTATAGTGGGGCAGGAAGTTAAAGTTTGGTTCAAATTTTGAGTGTTGTAAATTTCAAATTCTATTGGTGTTCATGTTCTTGCCACTGAAAGTTTCTATATGAATTTTTTAATTTTGGAGTTGGAATCAGAACATTTTTAGGAGTTCCCTCCATTTTGAACTTGTTTGGGCGCAAGTTGTTAAAGGGCTGAAGAAAAATTGACGACCCCAAAAAAAAGCCTGAATCTGATTCAAAAGAAAAGGAAAATCATTTTTGGGAACCCCACTTGGGAATCATATAATAATTCTCTCTTAAAAATACTTCCTCTTTCTCTCACCGCAAAATAGTTGGGACGGAGGGAATAAAAATCTAAGCTAAATATTGAAAGCCCATAAAAAATCTACAAGAATCCATAGAAAACGTAAGGTTTTGGAGGCCCAAGTCAGGCTCAACCCTAAAATGAAGAAGTAGAAGACTATTCATAGGTGGAAGAGAGAGAAAAAAGGGGTAAAAATTTAGCCTAGAAGTCATAGTCAAACTTGTGGCACGGACCATGCCCCAAAATACGGTTAGTGCCCAAGTTTGGCACGGTCTGTGTTCGAAAATACGACATGTGCCTAAGGGGATTAATACGGTTCATGAAAAAAATGCACGGTTTATTCCCCAAGCCTTGAATTTGGGCTTGTGATACATTTCGTGCATATTTGCATGGTTTGTGTTTTTCAGTATGGCTTCAACTTATTTTCGGCGGTACGGGCGATCAGCTGATCCGTTCCTGGAGTTCTTACGGTCATTTTTATAGTACTCAAGGAAATTAATCCAATTATACTATCTGTGGATCCCAATTCATCTTGAATTATTCTCATAATTTGGCTTCAAAACTCTATATATTCTTTACACGCTACTTTGTCTCCCTTCTTAAATCTATCATCTACCACTTTGTAAGTTTCCTTTCTTCTTATACCATTATTGTGAATGGACCATGAAAATAATGTGTGTTCCGTGTTTTTCAGTATGACTTTAGCTTCAACTTCTTTTTGCCGGTACGGGTGAGCCGTTGATCCGTTTTGCGAGTTCTTATAATTATTTTTATAGTAGTAGTGGAGATGAATCCAACTATGCCATCCATGTACCCCAATTAATCTATGATTATTCTCATAATTCGGCTTCCAAACTCTAGATCATTCTTCACCCGCTACTTTGCCCTCCTTCTTCAATCTATCTTCTACCACTTTGTAAGTGTCCTTTATTCTTCTACCATTCTTGCGAATGCCCTTCTCCATTGATTGATATTCAATAAGCAGACAAAATCTCCTAATAATGATCAAACAGGAAAACACACTAGACAACTAAATGCTTACAAAATATGGAAATTAGGGTGAATAACTACACAAGGTTATTCTGACCCCCCATTTGGTAAAACATCTAATCTACTAACCACCACCAAAACACAATAAAAATGAGTGTCAAATGTGTTAAAAAGATATATCTTACCGTCTCATTTTTTAAGTGAAAGACCCATGTTAATGGAGGATATATATATATATATATATATATAAGGTTCTCCAACCCTGTGAGTAAATTTAATACATGAACTAGAATCAAGTTTATGCTTGAGACTGCATTTGTAAGAATTTTTCCAAAAGGCGAAATGGTTGCCAATAGAGCAATAAGCCAGTACAAAGGAAAATGTTGGGAGTATTCTCGATTGTAACACTTCCATCCCCTGTGTCGATGATTACAAATCGGCCTAATTTCCAAAATTTTCCTAAGTATGTGAGATTTTTATTTAATCTATGATGAAGTACAAAAGTTTTCCTTCAGTTTGTCCTTGAGGTTCTTCATTTCTAGAAAGTTTCTTGTGTCTTGTAAACTTTGCTTCTCTGTTGCAATCTTGTAACTTTCTAGCAAGTCCTCTGATTTTCTTCCTTTTGTTCCATGTTGACAACCTGCATAACCAACCCAACAATTATTAGTATACAATTCTATCATCCACTTTATGTCAGAAACTAATAACCTATCAAGGTGCAGTAGCCCTTGTGCTTTCTGATCCAAATCTCTATAAGAGAAATTTAGATTTAGAATTTTTTTTGTAAAGCTAATTTAGACATGAAATCTACAAATCTTGTTTCCTTTGTTGACCAATAATAGGATAATCTATCATAAATGGAGGGAAACATTAGAGGTCTAAGTGCAAGAAGATTATCAAAGTGTGACCATATTTGAACAGCTATAGTACACGAGTTAAAACGGTGAGATAAAGTATCACACTTAGGGGTGAGATCGAGCCGATCCGAGTCCGAGCTTCCCCAGGCTCGAGCTCGGCTTGAATAAAATGACTATGTTCGAGATCGGCTCGAGCTCGACTCGAGCTTAATTTTTTGTGTTCAAACTCGACTCGATTAAAATTAGTAAAGCTCGAGATCGGCTCGTGTTCGGTAACCGAACTCGAGTTCGAGCTCATAAACTCGATTACAGCTCGAAAGCTCAATTACGAGCTCGAAAAATAAATAATTATAACTGCATTAATCAATTTTTGGTTAGTTATAGCTTCAATTTATTCGATTTTAAATTCGGGTTCAAACCAAATAAACCGAACTATTGGATCATTCAAACACGACCAAAAATTTAATAAGCGGGTTAAAATTTTAACTTATAAGTTATAAACAGTCATTTGAGACACATTTGTTCAACACCATATTTGTAAAGGGACCTCAAATTGGGTTAAGCTCATTTATGAAAGTTGGGGTGGAGTGATAATTATTTATAAGAAATTTCTTCCTTCCTTCTTCCATTTCTTTCGATGTGGGACTAAGACTAATGCACTTCCTTTTCCTCCTTCCAGCTGCACTTCCTTCTTCCATTTTCATTTTTGAGTTAGTGCATGTAGCTTGATTGCAATTATATTCTGCAGTACATATTCTGCACCAAAACTTTCCTTGTACATATTCT
>JAULKK010000011.1:6615158-6630421 GCA_032355705.1 Rubia peregrina | reverse complement strand
ATATATCCAGCAAAAGGAGAAAATAATATCAGAATTAGAATTAGAACGACATAGCAAAAGGAGGGCATTCATATTTGATATCACTCACTGTGTTGAGAGAAATAACAAAGAAGCAACAAAGAAGCAAAGAGTATTGAAGGAAATATAAATATCCGAATACTATTCAAAGGAAACATGAATGGAAAAAGAGAAATTTTAGCAAGCAGCAAAAATGTATTGGAAACAGATTACTGGAAAATGAACATCATGCAAAGATACAGCTTACCCTAGCCTAATGTGCTTTTGAATATTAGATTGAAATGTTGGGTTCAATCTATAGCTGACTTCTTTCTTCCTGCCAATATTAATCACAACTCTGATTAGCGCCTCAACGCGTCAGTAAAACTACAAGAGGCATAAAAGCTGCAAATATGACATCAAAACAAAAGTCTAAAAGAACGTAAATAACCTATCAAAAGTTTCACTGAAACCTCTCAGCTGAGTAAGCCTATCAATAGCTACTTTATGCTTTGAAACTCCGCTAGCGAGCACCCAGTCCTCATGTGACTTTCCTGGTATTGGGACATCTAAGTAAAGTAGATGCATCACATACTTCTTGGCCAACAGTGGCAGCGATCTGCAAATGATAAACCAACATGAAAATGCAATGTGCTAGTCAGAATACTTCTATTCAGACAACAGATACCATCATTCCATATGGTAAGCTAAAGAAGAAGCTCATTCAAAATTCGGTAAATTCTATCAAGCAATGTTAGACCTATTGAATGAACCAGTACAATTTTTTCCAAAGATGATCATACAACTTCAGCAAAATTATAACTTTATCACAGGAAGTTCAATAAAATATGAGCATGTGAGATTATAAACCTAAGTATGGCTTCGCAGATGAAGGCATTCTGGAAGAGCCTGTCAACATTCATGACTGGCAGTGAGGACACCATGTCCATGAAATTCTTGGCCACAATTTTGACTTCCGGCATGATTCGTTGTTGACTTTTTTACCCTGGAAAAGGAGAATTAACGTATTAGTTGCAGAAGATTCTTGAGGATTGCAAGTTCAAAATCAAACAGGGCAATTACCGGAAAGAGTTTGATCAGGGTAAAGTAACCGACAGAGCAGGAGAAGCGGGCTGAGGAGGAAGACAACAACGGAGCCACTTCACGGCTGAGAGCATGTACAATGGCGAGCCCACTTGAGCCCACTCAATTCATTAAATAATCAATCTCTCTTTCACATCAGCTTTTGAGCTCACTACTAAGTCACTCCATTTTTTTCTCACAATGGTGAGCCTAATTTGAGCCCACTCCATGGACCCCACTTGATTCTCTCTATCCTACTTATTAATTTTACATTTAATATTTAATTTATATAAATTTACCTAACAAAATAAATTCAAATGTTAAATTTAATAATACATTTGTAATTTATGAATTTAATTTCATTTCGAATTTTTTTCCCAAAAATTAATTTTGAATTTTAAAATTTATTTTATGAACCATAATTAAAAAGAACCATGTATATTTTCAAATAATGTAATTTTGATTTTTAAAAAGAACCAAATTTAATTTTAATTTTTTTAAAAAAATTAGAATTTTAACATTTTTTTTGATTTTTTAATCAATTTTTAAAAATTACGAAAATTAATTTTCAGATTTAAAATTTTGTTTTTCAAAATGAGTGAAATGCATGCGAGAGGACAGAGAGGACAGGAAATTAATTTTCAAGTTTAAAAATGCTGTGAAATGCATGCGGCAACATGCTTCTGTCAGACCATTCGGGCTCTGTCAGAGCATTTGCAGAGC
Source organism: Rubia peregrina (assembly GCA_032355705.1). NCBI lineage: Eukaryota > Viridiplantae > Streptophyta > Magnoliopsida > Gentianales > Rubiaceae > Rubia > Rubia peregrina. The sequence continues at coordinate 6,628,618 of JAULKK010000011.1, read as the reverse complement.
TCCGGCTCAACCTTCCTTTCCACTTTGAGCCCGGAATTGAGCCCCACTGTGGAGATTTTCGGGCTCAATTTTGGGCTCAATTTTTTATTGAGCCCAAAATTGAGCCCCATTGCACATGGCCTAATACCCAGATCTGCATCAGCCATTAGGCGACAGCAGGACTTTAAGAATTCTTAGCTGTGGAGACAACCTCGTATTTGTTTTTAATTACCACGGACGAGTAATTAGTTTCGGTCTTACAGTAAATTAAATTAGGCAAATTTTTTGGGAAACATCATTTTTTCATAAGCATATGAAAAGTCGGGATTGAATTAGAACTACCATAAGATAAAAAGTTTCAATTGCAATATTAAAAACTTATTATGTAGCACAAAGTAGTTATACGTTTATGACTCGGTTAATACAAACTGGAAATCTTATCATGATTTCTTTTAATTTGCAGGAAATACCGTCTTTCAAGAGACGGACTCCGTAGATTATAGGGAAAGGTATAAAACTAACCCTATTAAATTTCGAAAGTGTCAGTATGACCTTGTGAAATTTGAATGCGCTAAATTAACTCTAAAATTTTGGGCAATTGTAATGATATATCCAAATTGCATATTTCGGCATGGACTGAATGGATTCAGGCGTTGGCCTAATCTGATAAGACAAAAATACCCCCATGCTTTAAATTCAAAATTTCATGACCATTCTACCCCTATATATTTTTGGTATGTTTGCTCTCAAAATTTCAAACACACCGCCACCCATCGCACCGCCGCCGCCGCCTTCGCTCTACCACCGCCCCTAAAACCCCAACTCACCACCGCTCCGCTCACCGCCCAAGACCACCCTCTCCACCATCTTAGCCTTCCTCCTCACTCCGCCCCCACCATCTCCTACTCCTCACCCATCCCACCCACCACCATTCCCCTCCTCCTCACCTCGCCCATCACCCAGCTCGCCGCCACCACCAAAACCCTAGTTCACCACCCCCTCCACCTCTCAACCCTCTTCCTTACCCCGTCACAATCTCCTCCCAGCTCCTCACTCGCCGACCACCATCTCCTCCTCCACACCCAGACCATCATCTTGACCTCCTCCTCACCCAGCATGCCACCATCTTAGCCATTTTCCCCACCTTTCCCACCACCAGCTTTCACTAATCGAAACCCTTTTTTTCTCACCCTGCCCCGCCAGCGTTGCCTAATGTAGTATTGGGGAGGGAGAATCGATGCCACATTGTCAGAGGGAATGAAATCAAAGCCTAGATTGAATTGGTCGACGACTAAATTAGAAGAAAAGAAGATTGGGTTTGTCAGAAGAAAAGAAGAAGAAAAGAGGAAGAAGAAGAAGAGGGGTAGATTAAATTTTTTTTGCAATTTATGTATTTTTTTAATGAGGAGGGAAATTCTTTATATAGATTTCTGACCAAATTGACTGTTGACAGAATAGTCAACCAAGTCCAAGGTTAGAATGCCATTTTCATATTTTGCAAGGTTATATTGGCACTTTCAACCAAAATATAGGGAGCAAACACACATTTCTCTAAATTATATTGTATTTTGAAATATACTTCAGTATTATATCTTTGATAATGATATTTAAATAATGAAATTTTATACAGTTATATACTTAACAAAAAAAATTGAACCGTCTAATTGCTAAACAAAGTCATTTTATAATTGATGTGACTAATCGGGTGATTTAATGTTTGTTTTTATTTCTTTCAACAAGTTTCCTATATTTTTTTTATTGTTTCAATGTAATATATGAATAAAAAAATTTAACCATAAAAATTATTGGGAAAAAAATTGCATGACTAATCTAACCGTTAGTTGATATAACATGAGATGTAGTTAAACAATATCATAGAATGCACTGATTTTTATTATAAAACCTACTCCTCACATATATAAAATTATTCTCTTGATTTTCTTGAACACTTTGGAAATGTAATTGAATATTTTAACAATTAATTTAAGAATATTCAAATAAATATTTTATGTAGTGTAAACAAACTACTAAAGAATTTTGTCTTATATATTCCCTACCACCTTTAGGTAATTTAATTTTAGGGGACATTGATAGATGGCATGTGCATAAACGTATATAGATGTCGAGTATTAATTTGCAATTAACAAAAAATATTAATAATTTTAGTGGTTGGATCAATAGAAAATGGATCGGGTCATAACAAATCAACCCGACACTTCTTATTTAAATGCAGCAAACGTGATCTACTTCCTTTAGTCTCCGAACCACCATGTAAACACCCTTCTCCATTTCCATTCTAATCTCTTCCTCTCCAATGAATGCTTTAATCAATCGGTTGTTCTTCGATCAATCGATTCAGTTCGACCAAGAAGATCAACATCCACCGGCAATTAGAACATATATATGAATTTTCAAGCATCATATGCATTGAAGCAAATCCGATTGAAACAAATGGATTTCAATTTGAAACAAATGATATTCAATTCCAAACAGCTGAGAATTTCGACTAAATCTGATCAATTTTTTTCAGAATAACAGTGTCCAAGGTATATAATTATTCACATTGATCACAAAGCTTATATTGTTGTATTCGATGTGAATGGAATTGTTATTTAAACTTCTGAAGCAATAAATATATGAATTCTACTGCTATGAACATGTAAGAAACATGTGGCGAACATTAGTTTATGTTTTGTTACAACATGCATACGTTAGCCTACAACTAGCATATGTTATAGTATACAGAACAGTAGAGACTAAAATTTGACTGTATAAAATTTTCCTATAAACTTTGCATTGATTGTTTTACGACATATACTGTTTAAACAAAAACACACATTTGATTTAAAACTGTCAATTCATTTTATAAATAACAAAATTTTGTCAGGAGGTAGTGCAAAAGTTACCTTGTGAATCATTTTTGTTTTGTCAAAACATGCATAGTTAGCTTACAATTAGTATTTCTAATAATGTACTAAACATAGATTACATAATTTGTAGTTTTTCAAATTTTCATATAGACTGCATTTATTACTTTATAATATGTACTGATTATATTAAAATTTGTATTTGTTTTCAAACGCAAGAGCATATTTTCTTGATTTTAATTAAAGAGATGCCACAAAAAGTCTTGCTGGGGTGAAAGCAACAAATGTAAAAGCATTGCATAGACTTTATATAAAAGCATGCAAATGTTGTCGATTTCAGACACAAGTGGGACTCTCTACATCTGAACAAAATGGAACATACACGATAAATACTACAAGCGATTGTAACAGAAATATTGAAATAAACTTGAGTAAATTTTGAACAAAAATCTTCCATTAGGGAACTTACAATTAGAAACTATTACTATTTAGATTAACTAACACTCTCTAATATAATGAATCAATTATCAATCTTCAAGGATGGATCATCTTCGAATTCCTCGAGTTCAATGTCATCTTCATTTGAATCCTCCTCATACTGAAACGTCTTGTGGAGTCAAGTGTTCAGTATTTTTTTATTTCTTAAAAGTTATAACCGCTTCAAGTTTAGATCCACCTCCTACAAAAATTTACACACCTTGAATATTGACAAATGCCACATGTAAGTAAATAAATTCAATTCCTAAATCAATACAGACATTTACCAACAGATGAAAATAAAAATTCATACACGATACAACTAACAAGTACACCTTGGATACTAACATATGCAACATATAAGTAAACAAATGCAGTTCCTAAATCAAACGAACAATCAACAACAAATGAAAATAAAATGTCATACGCAGTAAACTACCAAGTGCATACTGGATACTAACAGTTGCAAATATGAGTAAATAGATGCAGTTCCTAATTCTAAACAAACAATCAACAACGAATGAAAATAAAAAGGCATTCACAATACAACTAACAAGCACACATTGAATACTAACTCATGCAGTTCCTAATTCAAAATGGACAATCAGCAATTTTGTTGTAACAAGATTAGGAGAATTCAAAACCATATTAGAGATAAATGCAAGTGCTGATTTTGGAAGAATACGCGACCGGGACCTTAACATTATTAAGGGTCTCATATAAAGATTTCTTCTTCGATTGAGACATAGAATAGCAAGCAGGGGGCAAGTAATAATTTTCACCGGAACTACTGGGCCAAAATTCTTCTTAATACCCATATCAATCAAATCTAACCGAGCCTTACGATCGTCCTTTGTTTTCATAGGGTTATTCAACAATTTCCCGACCAAATAATTAAACACAATATTCTTAATGTGCATAACATCGAGACAATGTCTAACATCCAAATGCTGGGTAAGGCAATCTGAAGAAAATGGTGAGTTTCTTTCAACTCCTATCCACGGGCACTTTACGTTTCTTCTTGCCAAAGTCATTAGGAAAATTCTTCCCAGTTTCAAATATCTGAGTGCCTGTTCATGCCACCGGAGCTTCTCTAGTCTCTACTATCCAATTGAACCATTTTTTGCCAATCACCATGGATGGTCCTCCGAAAGAAACTGACGATGACCTTGATACACAGTTTTACAACCATGCTTCAACTGGTGGTAATCAATGTTCTTCTCACAAATGGGGAAAGCATAATGGTCTTTCACTGAGTAATCGAACAAATTACCGTCTGCAAGAAAAAATTTATTAGTGAAAAAAAACCCGCTTTCAATGTAAAGTATTATTCAACACTCCCGTCATATGTCTGAACACCCTCCGTAAATAGAGTCAACAAATACACAACAAGAGGAGCAAGATACACATCTATGTCATTACCTGGTTGCTTAGGACCGAAAATCATCACAGATAACAACACATACTTATGTTTCATTGTCAACCATTACAGACGATTGTAGATAACCAACATAACAGACCAAGAACTATGTGTACTACTCATGTTATCAAATGGATTCATTCCATCAGTACATAGCCCGAACCTCAAATGTTGGGTTTCCCCCCAAACTCGAGGTAAAGAGCATCAATTTTCCCCATTGCTCACTATCTGACACATGTCTAATCATATCATCCACCGTTTGATCCCTCTCCGCGTGTCATCGCAAAAATCTTGCATCTTCCTTACACGCAAATAATTTCTACAATCGGGGAACGATTGGGAGATACCACATCACTTTTGCCGGTATTTTTTCTTTGTTTAAGTTATCACTTCTGCACCTACCGCAATTGCACCCCTCTTCAATTTGCACCGAGACTCACCACATACATGACATGTTTCTATATTTTCATCTTCTTTCCCTTGGTACAACATAAAATCATTTGGGCAAGCATGTATTTTTTTTCCAATTCCAATCCCATCGGGCAGAGAACTTTTTTCGTGGCATTCAAATTGTCCGGCATCATGTTACCTTTGAGGAGAAATTCCTTAAGAAATTCTAGATTTTCGGTCATCAACTTATTGGTCCACCCAAATTTTGTCTTCAAATTCATTATCCTTAAAGTCGCACTAGGAACCGAATGTTTTGAACCATTGTACAATGACGTCTCTTTGTCATCAATTAATGTTTATAATGCCCCGGGTTTACTGTTGAACTATCTTTCAATATCCCCTGCTATTTCATCATAGTCGGCATTCCAATCTAATTCATCTCCCACATTCGTGTTACTCGAATCAATCGTCCGCGCTGTTACTCCAACTTCCTTATGCTATACCTAACGTGTGTTGGAAGTTTGAAACCCCCTCATTATGAGATGTCCCCGCAGTTTCTTCTTCCCTAAATACACATCATTTCTACAATTTTTACACGGTTATCAGGCTCTCACAACACCATTTTTAGAAGCATCTTCAAAAGCTACTGTAAGAAATATTTCAATCAATGACATGTACTCGAGTGATTATCTAAGATCATTACCAATGAGTTCATCCTGTTCCATTATCCTTAAAGTTAATTACGATGCAAACCATTAGCGTTCTCACAACAATAATCATAACCCTAATTCCTAGTTAAAGATTTATAGTACATGTAAAACTAATAATTATACAACTTAAGTTCTTCAATGAATACAATGATCTTTAATGGACTAGGAAAAGGAGAAAACCCTAAAAATTATCTTCTTAGTGAATATTTCTTGAAATGGCCCTGTCTTTTTAAAAATTATACAGAGCACATTTAAAAAAAATAAGGGTCGGAAACCATTGTTACGAGTTGAAAAACTAGCCCCCCGATGGGCTTTACTAACTCGGAAGACCATTCCTCTCTTCATAACTGCCATAAACCACCTGTTACGAACTCGGAAGGCAATTCATGTCCCCTTTCCAAAATCGGAATCAGCCTCCATCAAAGAAGGTTAGACACAACTGCCTTTAATTAGGGCTAATTAAAGGCGATTATAACGTTAACCGGCTTTACATGACCTTAATTAAAGGCGGTTATTCAAAAACTGCATTAAATTGATGAATAACCGCCTTTAATTCAATTTTTCCTGGACCAATGAAACGTTCCGAGTTCAGAACCTTTAAATTAAAGTGATTTCACATTTTTGACGAATAACCGCCTTTTATCGCTGCCTATAATGGGTCGGTCTCTACTAGAGAATATTCATTCGATTTAGACTAAATTATTTTTTGGCCCCCAACATAGTATCTTTTACTATCTTTTGGTCCCCGAGATCAAAACCACATTTTTTAGTACCCCACAAATTCAAAGTGAAATTTTTGGTCCCGAGAACCAAATTTTGGGTGGTTTTCAGGTAGATTATATTATTTTTTGGTCCCTAACATAGCATCTTATACCATTTTTTGATCCCCGAAAATCACTCGGAATCTGGTTTTTGGGACCAAAAATTTCACTGTGAATTTGTGGGGTACTAATTTTTTTTTTTGCTCTCGTAGACCAAAAGATGATAAAAAAAATGCTATGTTAGGGACAAAAAATAATTTAATCTTAGATTTAACATCTAAAAGTTACCAAAATATTGTTTATGAACGCGTGTAAACTAACATGGTCGATGTTTCTTGAGTACCAACTCAAAATCAAAATAACTCCACATTAGTTCTTCAATTTCACAACTATTGGTCACTTAATTTTTTTTAAACTCAAAATAGTGAATTTTGACTATTAATATAAGTGTGTGTATATATATATGATAAAACTATCATACGTGATATTGTCAGATTCATCTTAACATCTATTTTCTAAATATCAACTTTTTATTTTGAATTGGTATACGTAATTAGAAATATTGACGGTGAAAAATAATCATTGGAGATGGTGAAAAAATAAAAGAATTAAAAGTAATGGGACGGAGGGAGTGTCGTTTAAAAATTTGTGGAGTATGAAAAAAAATTCAACATTGAAAATATAGACATCAATGTATATTTTAAAGCCATGCTTCAATTCTGGAGTGTAATGCAGCACAGCTAACCAAATTATTGCAACTGGTTCTCAAATGTTCCATCAACATCGACAGCGAGATTTGGCAGATCCATTATTCTAATCTTCGGTATACAAACTTTGACTAACCAATTTTTTAAAACAATAAATCTCAATATAAATTACCTCCCAATTAAGAGTCTGCTCACTGCATAACCAATCAATAATCCCAACCATGGAGCTCGTGATCCCCCCAACCCTAAACGCTCCGGCCTCCATTGTCGGAGCGTTCACCTTTTTGCTAGCTTTCTACTTCCTGTTTCTCAGGTCCAAATCTTCCAAGAAGGGCTCCATGCCGGTCGTCGCCGGCGGTTCATGGCCGGTCATCGGCCACCTCCACCTCCTCGGCGGCGAACAACCACCTCATGTGACCCTGGGAAAGCTGGCCGACAAATACGGCCCGATCTTCACCTTCAAACTGGGGATATACAAAGCCATCATCCTCAGCAGATGGGACCTGGCGAAAGAGTGTTTCACCGTGCATGATCTGAATCTGCTATCCCGGCCGGAGTCGCTGGTGGCGGACCTGATGAGCTACGACTTCGCCATGTTCGGGTTCTCCCCGTACGGCCCCTACTGGCGCGAGATTCGGAAGCTCATCTCCATCGAGCTGCTCTCCACCCGGCGGCTGGAGCTGCTGAAAACCGCCAGAGTTTCCGAGGTGAAGATGTCCTCCACGGAGCTCTTCGCGTTCTGCAAGGACAAGGCGGCGAAAAGGGAGCCGGCATTGGTCGACATGAAGGACTGGTTCGGGAACACGACGTTGAACATCGTGCTGAGGATGATTGTCGGGAAGAGGTACTTCGGCAGCGCCAGCGACGGCGCCGGGGCGAGCGAGGCGAGCAGGGTGCAGAAGACGATGAGGGAGTTCTTCCATTTCGTCGGCCTTTTTCTTCCCGCCGACTCGATCCCGATCCTTAAGAACTTCGATTTCGGCGGCCACCAGAAGAAGATGAAGGCCATTGGTTCGGAGATGGATGCTTTGTTGGAGGAGTGGATGAAGGAGCACCGACAGAACAGGAAGTCTGCTAAGGTTTCTGCGGATCATGATTTCATCGACGTCATGATCTCCATGCTTGAAGAAGCACAGATTGATGCACAATACGACCCGGACACCATTATTAAATCCACTTGCATAGTAAGAATTCTAAACCCAGGCCTTCTAAAATTCCAGACGCGATCTAAAAAATTAATAATCTCTCTTCTTCTGGTCAAATTTGCACAATATTTTTTGCACTTCCCAATAAATATATTTGATAGTAAACATATATTGATAAAGACACATAAAATTTAATATTTAAAAACTATACATTGTGATGAATTTGTTCGTATCTTATACGATAAAATTATTATTCATATATTTATTTAAATATATAATTAGACTATTTTAATTGAAAAGGATTTTATACAGATTCGACCGACACGGAGAGAGTATGGTTTACCCACTTTTATTTATAAAATTTTGAATCTAGTGGTGTACTTACCAAGAAGTAATAAATTAAGGTGCATGTCTTAAAATATTCTGATCTGGTACGTGAACAGATTCATTCAAAATTTAAATTATAATATTACACCCTTTTTAAATCTAAATGATTGAAAGTTTCTGAATGTTTTGTTCGCCATATGTAATGTCGCCGGCGGAATTACTTCGGTCCGGTTTCCGATTCAATTTTTTTTATAATTCTGGTTCTGATCCGGTCCTGAACCGACACACTCCTAATTACTATTCCTTTCATTTAATTTATGTTAGTGCACTGTCACCGTCCATTAAAAAATGTCACATAAACTTATCTTTAATTTTGTATAAAAAATAATTTGAAACTTATTAGTGAGACGGAAGGAGTATTAGATTGGCTATAATATGTTTTCAAAATACCAAACTTTTCACTAATTCTAAATATCCTTAATAAAAGATATTAAATATCAAACATTTTTCAAATCCATGGTTGAAACTCAAATTGTGACATTTTCCCCGTTTCAGAACCTGATCGCCGGCGCTAGCGACACTACATCGGTGACTCTAACATGGGCACTCGCCCGATCGATCAGCAAGCCGGAAGTGATGAAAAAGGTGAAGGAAGAACTGGACCTGCACGTAGGCAAGGACCGGCGAATGACCGACACCGACATCCCAAAACTGGAGTACCTCCAAGCCATCGTGAAGGAGACTCTGAGGCTGTATCCAGCAGGGCCGCTGGGCGGGCCGAGGAAGCTGGAGCAAGACGCCACCATCGCCGGCTACCAGATCTCGAAAGGGACCAGAGTGATCGTCAACATGTGGAAGCTCCACAGGGACCCGAAGGTGTGGGGCGACGACGCCATGGATTTCAAGCCGGAGAGGTTTCTGACGACGCACAAGGACTTCGACGTCAAGGGATCCAACTTCGAGCTCATTCCGTTCAGCGCCGGGAGGAGGAACTGCCCTGGAATGTACTTTGCTCTGCAGATGCTGCATCTGATCCTGGGAAACCTGTTCCATGCTTTCGACATGGAGACTCTCGGTGGCCGGAAAATCGACCTGAAAGAGAGCGCCGGCCTTACGAACCACCTTGTCGGGCCGCTGGAACTCGCTCTCACTCCCCGCCTTCCGGCACATCTTTATTAATTAAGTGGCCTTTAGTCATAGTTACATGAATAAAATAAAGGGTTTAAATCGTCGTTTACTTTTTTTTTTGTTGTGCGACATTACGTCAAGATCAATGGTGGAATTTTCTGTTTTGCTTTGATTTGCAATACTATGTGTAGTCATTGGATTTTCCTTTGGATTAGCATCGTCGACGCCAACCCAATTTTATCAACACCTTTTGATCTTGAATTCTTCAATTTTTGTTATTTAAATTTGATAGTCAAGTTTATATATAAGATTAATCCATCAATAATGACATTAATTAAAAGTGGGAATATATTATAAGACCTCGAAACTCAAAACTACAATATTCCCCTTTTCCCACCTTAAACTATTCATCAATCATTGCACACCGTTCGCGACACATGTTTGGCCGCTAATAAGTTTAACTACGTCTGATAATGGCAAATAAAAAGTTATTTTTTTAGAAACTACTTGTTGCGACAAATTCAACAATATCAGATACGATAATATTATTTCTTATATATCTATTCAAATATGCGGTCAAACTTTAATAAAGAATAATGTCATAAAGTTAGCGAGTAATTTAAATTGGGACAGAAGGAGTACTTTCTTTTACTTCTTTTTTTTATTTAGAAAAGTTAAAACCTCCGGGGATTGTTAGGGAATCCAACAAAAATACTTTCTTTTACATTACCAAAGTTTAGGTGATGATTTCGCCTTAAAATATATTTGTGTTCAACTATGGTTCTAGTTGGTAGAACTGTGCTTATAAGTAAAACTGACATATTTTAAAAGTAGTGGGAGTCCAGCTTTTGTTTTTCCCTCAAAAATAGATGTTGCTTTCAAAATAATCTATTTTTTAACACTTTACCAAACACTAAAAAATATTTTACTTATAAACACAATAACTTAAAATCTCTACTAAACAGAGCTTATATTACCTAACAAATGACTAAGTGACTACTAATTTTCATAATATACTTCCCTTTCAAAGTAATGTTTATACTCTCCTGTTTCATTGGATTTGACACATTTTCTTTTTTCGGTTATTTTTGTGAATTTGACACACCTTCCTTTTATGGCAAGATTCCTTCAATTTCATCCACTCATTCTACTTTTTCTTTTCTAAATTCAATTACATCTAAATCCAAGCACAAAAAACTATGGTGTCACATCCAACGAAACAGAGGTAAGAATAGAAATTTCTAATAATGTATAAAGGAATTGTAATATTATTTGAATATTACTTGTAATTGTAATTAGATTAGATTTCCTTTTCTAGTTGAGTTTAGGCCCTTTCTACTACAATATAATGTACCCCAGAGCATGAATACAGACACACATTATTACCCTTATTTTCTTCATGGTATCAAAGCCAGAAACCTAAAACCCTAATTTTCCGAGCTGCAATTACAGGTTCATTTTCCGCCACCGCCAATCCTCGGTGTTCCACCGCCGTCGATCCCCGGTGTTCTGATGTCCTTAGTGTCTCGCCGCCGATGTTCCGCTACCTGTGTTCTGATCTCGATGCTCCGCCGATGTTCCGTTGATCCTTATGCTTCGCTGTCCTGTGTTCTGCCTTAGTTCTCGCCACCTATGCTCAACGAACCTTTTCTGCAAGCTCTTTGCCATTCGCGATCCCCAGTGTTCCCCCGACCACGACGAAGCTAGTCCATTCTCTTTCAGTGTTCGCCAACAAATCCTCTATTCGGCGAGCTCATTTCTGATCGGCCACCCATTTAAGACAACAAGTGGCGTGTGAGCTTCACGCAGGTACCATCCAAGAAACGCGTGAGATCCACACGACTTTGCCAGAGACACGTCTCTCCTTCCAGAAGCGTGCTTCCACACGCTACAGCAGAGACACACATCTTCATCCCTCAGCTTGTGTAAACCACGCACCTGATAACCTGTTGCCATTCTGCCGATTGTTTGTTATCCTTAAACAATTTGTTTTTATATAATATATATATATTAGAACATAAATAATTTGTGGTATGGCTGCGACCTCTGGCTCCCCTGCCCGATCTGATTTTGGCTCTTCTCCGTCTGAGGACCAATGAAGTGCGACATGTAATTTATTTAATCACTTAAATTACCCTTCTAACCATGGGTCAGGTAAGCCCATTTTACCATAGATTCTCGATTTGGGAGCTTCATATCACATGACTGGTGACAAAGGTTCTCTAATTGACATTACTGCTGCTACCTATTCTATTAATGTTTTACTGCCTGATGGATCTTTATCATCTGCTGCACAATATGATTCTTTGTGTTTCGGAGATATCACTCTAACTCATGTGCTTTATATACCTACACTACAATGCAACTTATTATCTTGCTCTAAATTGTTGTATGCTTTAAAATGTCTAGCTTTGCTTACTGAAAATTATTGCATTTTACAGAAAATCAGTATGAGGACTGTGATTGGCGTGGGTGAACAGCAAGGGGGTGGGTTATTGGCTTCGTCTGTTGGATACATGTGCTCAATCTCATATCTCGCAGTCAGTTCCGACAGTTGTTGTAGTTTCTACATTTGATTTATGACATCAACGTCTTGGTCATCCATCCCATATGGTGTTATCTTCTGTTCCTACTCTGTGTGTTATATAGCAAAACAGACTAGACATAGTTTCTCTCTGAGCTCTTTGAATGCTAGTTCTTTGGTTGAATTGATTCATTGTGATGTTTGGGGGCCTTATCGTGCTTTTAATTTTTTTACTATATTTAATAATTATTCCCGAGATGTTTAGGTTTATTTATTAGTTGTTAAGTCCGAGGTAGAATCAAGATTTACTAAATTTTGTGCTTTGATCAAGAGGCAGTTTGGCCGTGCGGTTAGACGTGCACGGGCTGATAATGGTACATAATTTATACATTTGATATCCTACTTTGCTGAGTCTGTAATTTTTTTTGAGACATCCATTGTTGATACTCCACAACTTAATGGTCGTGTTGAGTGCAAGTATCGCAGTTTGTTAAATGTGGCTCGTACTTTGCACTTTCAAGCTAATCTGCCTATTGAGTTATGTGGAGAATGTATACATATTGCTGCTTATTTGATCAACCGGACACCCACGAATTGCTCTCTGGACATCCTCCAAATTATAAAACTTTGCACGTATTTTGTTGTTTGTACTTTGCCTCCTACGTTCCCAGATTCGGTGATAAGTTTGCTCCAAGAAGTTGTCATTGTCAAATTCTTGGTTACTCTGCCGGAAAGAAAGGCTACCATCTTTTGGACTTGGAACCCAGACTCTCTTTAACAGTCGGGATTCTAATTTTTATAAAGACCAATTTCTGTATTCTACGACCCCTGGCGTCTCCCTGGCGCCGGCTACCTCATTCCTGCGGGTTACCATACAACTACCAACCCCCAGACTGCCATCGGCCGCCTCTTCTCAGCCACCCGCCACTGATTTGTAACCAACCGTATCAGTACCGCATGCGCTGGACACCACGCTCGATGTCGAGTATCACGCGTTTGATGCGCCGTCCGCCGCTAACCACGTG
>JAULKK010000011.1:6563741-6575460 GCA_032355705.1 Rubia peregrina | reverse complement strand
TCCTTGATTACTTGATACTACATTGGTTGTGATAGTAATCATGATGGGATGAATGGTTAATTGAGATTGGGAAGTTTGTTCATCTCTAATTCCAGGAATGTTGAAGGAATAAGAGAGACTTCCGCCATAAAATACACGATGGTGTTATGTTTTGAAAGGAACTATCCCTAACTGAATCCTTGATTACTTGATACTACATTGGTTGTGATAGTAATCATGATGGGATGAATGGTTAATTGAGATTGGGAAGTTTCTTCATCTCTAATTCCAGGAATATTGAAGGAATAAGAGAGACTTCCGCCATAAAATACACGATAGTGTTATGTTTGAAAGGAACTATCCCTAAAAGAATTTTATGGGTAAGAACCTGGTGTTTGATTCAAATTTGAACAAACGGGTAGACAAAATAATGTTTTCAAAGTGGTAGACAAAATATTAACAAAACCACTTACGTAATGCATAGAAACCATATGTGGTTATAAGAGGCTATGACGGCGGATACGTAGAATCCTTTGGTGAATGTGATTCACAATGTAGGATTTTCCGCTAGTCATTCTTATGAACTTACACCAACTAAATGTGGTGGTTGAACGAAATTTCTAGAAACGATCAATGCGATGTGGGTGGCCTTTATTTTGGCTGACTATTTTTTAAATAAGATACCCTAGGAAGGAGGAAAATAAAACTCTTTAGAGTCATCCTACAAGTTCTTTCGAATGTGGGGTGTGGCTATTGCGAAGGTAGTAAAAGGAATACTTAAACAGTATCTTTACTAAATATGCACACTGTTAAAGTGCTATCAATTTCTTGAGATATACAAGAAATAATATACGGAAATCAATAATAAATCTTGATGGAAATTGTATTTTTGTGGAAATTTCTGATAGAGATCCCGATTTATCTTAAATGGACTTAAGAGTATATAGATGGAATCGTTAAGGATTGAGGATAAATCAACGAAGGAAACGAGATTCCATGAAATAATGTTTGTGGAAAGCAACGATCAATAGAGAGATTGATATACCACATGAGTGCAAATCACTAGAGCACTAGTAGATTTCAACAATTAGTTAGCACATTTGTGTACTTGATGCTTGTTCTCTAGACTTGAGAATGGACCCAAGGGTGATGGTACTTGCTATCGAGACTTTGTGAAAGCTAGAAGTACATCTAATGGTCCTAAATGGTCATTTGGAGATTTTGATAATAAAATCTGAATAGAGCAAAATGAAAAGCTAAATGCTCCTAAACGACCCATCATTAGACCAAACTAATTGTTGTTTAGCCAAAGATATTGAATCAATGAGATCGATGAAGTCGTATACGCTAAGGGACATGAAAAATGACCATGTCATTTAGGTCTATGAATTGGTAATTTTCTCATTGATAGTAGAATTGATACGATGATTGAGTCACTTAGAGATATGTCGTATTCGATGGAATGACTCTAAACATTGTGAGTTACGTGAAGGTGTGGCATCTCTTAAGAAGACAACTCAAGGTTCACTGATATTTTGAAGTACTTACTAAAGTGCACATTAGACAATTCTTACAATGGATAGTAAGATGATACACGAGTAATCCAAAATGATCACTGGAAAGAAGCTGTATATGAGACTCGTAGATATGACTTGAGTTGTGAAGAGAAATGGTTTGCTCTTGCTAGATTTATAGAGGAATCTAAGTCCACTGTGTTGGACAAAATTGGGAAAGATATACCTTAGGATGACCAAAGCACGTGTATGCTTATTGGTGTAGTGTAAATCCATATCGATGATGGTGTTTCTCAACATAGACACTTTACCATTTGACGACTACTCTCTACGAGAACCATCGATGTTAACTACTGATGTTAATATGATGGGGGAAAGGATTGAACTGATTTCTTGGCAAAGAAATTAAATCGAGAGTTAGTTGAGAACTCATTGAAAAGAATATAACTAAGTCCAATAAATGGTGGGTTACGTATGTGGACACCCAACCTATGTGACTTGAGATCCCAAGATCTAGATTCAAAGGGACAACTAAACTGAAAAGACCCATCACAATCACTGTGGGGGGTTTTATACCTTCTGTCTTATACCTATGATGAAGAAACAGTGATGTGAATGATATTTGAAAGAGCGCATAATTTACGGAACTGCTCTTACGTTAAGAATCACCTATGTAAGCGAGAAGTGTGGCCGCTTGGGATGCAATTCCTTAGAAACTTACAGAACTAGGTGTGTGCCACGACCTGATTAATGGATAAAATCGAGGAAAACGCAAAGGCTAGGAAAGATGTCTGTGGGAAGTGCATTGTCGTTCACACAAGCGGTTGGGGAAGTTCAAGGACATCGCGTCTACTTCCTAACCAGTGGGCTAAGTGTACTCTCTCAAGGGAAAGTTCAAAGGGTGAAACCTACTTATCCTATGCAGCATCTATGCCGTCGAAATGAATCTATCACCAAGTCAAACTCTGTGTCTGTCGTGATTGTTCTGATTCCACATCAATATCTATTCATGTGGGGGATTGTTGGAAAATGATTGTAAAAAAAGGTTGAATTTCATCAATTTTCAGACATCATTTTGAGTGGAACACGATCTGAAATAAGGTCAGTGGGTGTTGTTTTTAGACTCTCCTCTACGAGTACTATAAAATTAACTGTTTAAACTCTCAAAACAGATAAAGGGTGAATGAGATATGGATGCTCAAATAGTCACTCTTAGAAGGAAACTTAGGCAGAATTACATGTGCAAGTAATAAGTTTTCTCTGATTTTTTACTGTCTAAAACGAGTATGGATCGTGAGGAAGTCTCTAGAAAGCCAAACTATCTTCATATAACCATTATAAGGAATACATGAGATATTCTTTCCAGAATCTATTTGAATATTTGTAAAATATCTTGGTGATTGGAGAATATTTTCTCTGATTACGGAAATTAGATCTTTCACGTATCTTTCCATAGGTTCTCTTAGACTACTATGAATAGAGCCTCCATGTCAGGCAGAAAACTCGCACCATTCTTAATTTCCTCATTTCTTCTAAACTTGAGCCTCATTCCTTATTTCTTGAAGTCTTCGTTCGTCACTCTGTCTGTCGAGGTGATAGTCCTTGGGGTTTGCTTGAATCCAATGTAACTTTTATGTGTTAATTATTACCTTCTATGGTTTTCTCCTAATGTGCAAGACGAGACTCATTTGTTTCAAGAACAGCAAGTTTACTCGTGATCCTATCAGTTTGCTATTGCTTGAAACATGATTTATTGTTAGTGTATTAATTATTCGAAATTTAAGCTTTCCCATAGTATGCCCAAATAATCAATAAAAGGTTATTATTTTTGCTTATGCTATGTGCCAATTTAATTTCTATTATATTTTCACATGTTATTATCAATATATATTCAACATTCACTTTCACAACTCGGAGCAGCCGGTTCGTGGTCGAATTCTTCCTCGCAAAAGAAAACAGGCACTCCAGAAAGCTGAAGCTTCTAGCCAACCGTTCTATTTTCCTACTCCAGCTACTTACAAGTTTTGGGTGGGGTGACACTGTGGGGTGGTTTCTACCATTTTAATATTATGCAAATATTCATCACTAAAACAATATCAAATAAGAAAATGTTTGAACAGATAGCTATTCTATATTATACCATAACATAAAACACTACTCCCTTCGTCTCATCTCAAATTGCACAGAATCTTTTTCACACTCATCAAGAAACTTGTCTAATCGTTAATATGTTTAACTACGTATAATAACTGTAAATAAAAAGTTACTTTTGAGAAACTACTTGATGACGAATCCAACAATATCACATACGATAATATTATTGTTTATATATCTATTCAAATATGTGATGAAAGTTGGAAAGTAAATAGTGACATAAAGTGAAGTGTGCAGTTTGAGCTGAGACAGAGGGAGTAAATGATTTCCGCGGAATCTAGGCATAAAATAATTTTTGAGTCAATCAAACTTCTGCTTCCTATCAATTTTTGTCTATAAAGTATTTTTGTAATTATGTCACTCACGATCATTTCGCTCCGTATATAAATATTTTTGTGATTATGTTGGGAATATTAACATCATTTTCTTCTACTAATTTCATAATATCATTTTTTCATACTAATGAAAAGAAAATAGTTCTAATGATTTTATAATATCATTTTTTCATATTAATGAAAAGAAAATAGGCACTTCACTACTAGGAAAGGTGAAGCTTCTGGCTAACCGTTCTATTTTCCTATACGCTCTCCAACCCCTTACAAAGGTGAAGCTTCTGGCTAACCGTTCTATTTTCCTGTACCCTCTCCAACCCCTTACAAATAGTGGGTGGAGTCGCACTCCCGGTGGTATGGTTCAAGTACCCCTTGGTGGAGAGATGCCAGTCCCTTACAAGTAGTGGGAGGAGTCGGACTCCCCATGGTGTGGTTCAAGTACTGGGTGGAGTTTGCTAAAACAAACTCAGATAAGAAACAAATTTGAGCAGATAGGAAATCCATATTATACCACAACTTAAAACACTATATGATTTGCTCGGAATCTAGGCATGAAATAATTTTCGAGTCGAGCAACCTTCTGCTGCGATCAACTCTTTTAGTCTATAAATTATTTTTGTAATTATGTCACTCGCGATCAATTCGCTTCGTATATAAATATCTTTGTGATTATAGTGTGGGTAATAACATCATTTCCTTCTAATAATTTCATAATAATAATTTTTCATAATTGCTCATCATACTAATACTAATGTAGAAATATAATTATATATTTTTTATTATTGCTCATGATCAACTTGCTTGAAAAACAAACCTAGTTTTTCAAGAACATATTCAATGATAATATACCTTAAATAACTATATATAACTCAACTCATAAAAAAAAGTATATCATAAAATATCGGTAATTATTAATATAATCGAATCATACCATGTTTTAAAGGTGACCTTTAATTGGAACAATATAGTTACTGATTTTTTATCCAAAGAAAATACATCTATCTTTTAACTTATCTACAATTTAATTCAGTAAATTATAATTTGATAAAATGGTTCTAATTCTTCTTCTTTTTTTTGGATTCACTACTACAAAGTAATGTTAATGTAACGCTTTAAAAGTGTTACTTTAGCTGTTAAATGTTGGGAATATGTTCTAATTCTGAAAAGGTTAATAATAAGAGTTGAAGAGTTTTCATTCATGATAGGCATCTCAAGGGATTGCTCATGAATTGAGAATTCTAAGAGTTTGATACATGAATTGGAAGACTCTTGATCTGCACTTGAACTCTTATATATAGAGGGATAGTTAGAACTTAGAGTGTTAGGGTGTGAGTTTGGTATACATATGTTTTGATCTTCAAATCACTCCTTGTGTATCAGTAATCTAGGTCGGGTGGTCATGTGTGATGTAATCCATGACCTCTGTAATTTGTCTAACCCATTTGGGTAAAAAGATTCATCTGTTTCTAATCATGGAGGTATGATGAACCACATTAAATTTCGTGTTCTACTTTTCCCCTTTCTTTTATGTCATCTTAATTATGCATGAGGGGGATTGTTTTTCCAACAAGTGATATCAGAGCTAGATGGTGATATAACAAGTGGTATCAGAGTTGATGGTTCTTTGGGGCTTCCATTTCATGATGAAAAAAAGAAGAAAGAAAATAACAAATAATCTGAGCTTAGATGATCCATTGGAGAATTTGGAGAAGATGTCTGTTTCTGTCGTCTCTATTGGGATTCATGAGTTTTTCTGTTTGACAAGTTCTTTTCTGGTTGGACTTGTTAAGATCTGGTTTTCTCTTTCTCAAGGCCTTTCCTTCTAGGACTTGTGGAAATATTGTTACTCCGTTGGATAAATCCTTTTCTGGTTGGATTTATTCTGGTTGGTGGTATTTGGGACTTATAGTACGTTTTTCTGGCACTTTTCTCGTGCACCTGTAGCTGTCTGGTAAATATGGCACGACAAGCGTGCATCTAGTACATCTGGCAAAATTAATGTGCATCTGTAATATTCGTCCGTCTACATCTAGCTCTTATTCAGTTCTGATTTTGAATCGAGAGGGGAATTATAAGGAATATATTCAAATTATAAAAAAAATTAGTTAATAAGAGTTGAAGACTTTTCATTCATGAATGGGAAGCTCAAGAGATGGCTCATGAATTTAGAATTCCAAGAGTTAGATATATGAATTGGAAGTCTCTTGATCTCCACTTCAACTCTTATAAATAGAGGGATAGTTAGAGTGTCAAGATGTGAGTTTGGTAAATGATGCGTCTGGAATTCACCCGAACTGCAACTTCGAGCTCCCCAATATAAGCTTCCAGAAACCAATCCCCGGGAAGCCCCATGGAAAAAAATCCTATGCTTAAATCAGTCAACTGGATCGAGGGTAGCTGTCTATTTTTATACGTAAATAAAGTTAAGAATGTACCTATACCTGGTATTTATACATGTTTGTATTAGTATTGGGTTTAGGGGTATGTATTAGGCCGGCCGGGCTGGACTTTTCCCAATAAACTAATAAATTAAATGGGCCAAATGAGCTTATATTTCCCTTAGGCCCAAAAGATCTTATCTACGTTGGGCTAACTAGGATTAGACCATCATCAAGAACCCCAAAGGTTCCTCGAAGCTATGAAGATTCTTGGTAATACTCTGAGAGTTCTGGATTCGAGAACATCTGTGAGATGCGGAGCAATGAA
This sequence comes from Rubia peregrina, assembly GCA_032355705.1. Taxonomy (NCBI): domain Eukaryota; kingdom Viridiplantae; phylum Streptophyta; class Magnoliopsida; order Gentianales; family Rubiaceae; genus Rubia; species Rubia peregrina. The sequence continues at coordinate 6,568,775 of JAULKK010000011.1, read as the reverse complement.
TCAAATCAGACATTAATTCTTCAAGCTTCGAGGTGACACGTGATTTTCTCCTTATCTTTATTTTATTTGCAATATTTAAAGGGATATGCATTTTCCACAATTACGCCAAAAGGGCGCGTGTGCAACAATTTTTTGCTAAAAGCCGTGAGCAGTTTTACTCGATTTCAAACTTTTTAGGTTCCCAAGGTAATCATCATTCTCGCTGCCATCTCAGATTTATTAATCTCCCACTCACTCACTCCCTCCTCATTTTATTTGCAGGTTATCTAAGGAAAGCTACAGCAGAATAATCTTCTTCTTTCATCTCCAAACTCACTCACTCCACTTTCTCCAAAAAGTAAGTCGTCTCTTCTATTTCTTCGTCTTCTTTCATTTTTCTCTATATTTAGAAATGGTTGCAAATGCTCCAGTGTCTAATGAGGGATATAGTAAGAGGGTTTTTTTTTTTATAATGTTGCAGGGTTGGAAAGGGAGAAAGTTAATTCGCTTGATAGGTTAGATTTTGATTCTGGATCTAGTTGTCGGAGGACTCTTATATAAATTTTGATACAATAGAATCTGATGAACTCGGTCTTACTGACTATAATCCCAATGGAATTCCAATCATTGACATTCGTCTGAAAGGTTACCCTAACGTTTGGTCGGCCGGTAAAGGGAAGCAATTTATTCGACGGTCTCCAAACATCGGCAAAATAAAAATCTGAGTCCCAATACATGAAGAGGGTGATTTTTTTAGGGTTCCCTTAGAGGAAGAATAGACTTTTCAACCACCAGATTCCTCTAGAATTGTTACCCTCGAAGTCGATGAAATCGAAGAAGAGGAGGCATCTTTCAATGAGCCCCCAGTCATCGAGGGATTACACTTGATTTTGGACCTTCTAACACCATTCCGCTGGGTCAGAGAAATTACCCAGATGTTTATTTACAATCCTTAGGGTCAGAAGAGTCTATCGACATATTCGATATGATCTTTGTTTCCCTTTTCCGTCACTGTTCTCGAAGCTTTTGAAGGAATTAGAGGTATACACTGCTCAGGTTCATCCAAATGTGGTAGAGGCTATCATGATGTTCATGTCCTGATGCGATGAGTTTGAGATCAAGCCTAAAAATATGTTGCTTCGATTTATATGCAGTGTCACTTACAGTGGGAGTGGAGACAAATATTATAACCTTATCTAATAGGCAGAGGAAGCAAAAGGCTTTCAACCTTTCCTCTTATTCATGCAAATGGAGAGATAAAAAGGAAAGGTCTAATCTTCGATTGCAAAAATATATATAAGGTCCTTCGATGGAATCCTAATGTATCAGTCAAAAGTTCAAAGATAAAAAGGTTTGTCTGTCCCGATGATCTCGAAGATTACAGGAGCCGTATTCTCGCATCTTCTATTAATTATAACAATTTTTGCAACCCAAATTAGAGGATTGGTGGGTTTTTCTGTTCTCCTAAGATTTTCAACAAGTACGTATATCAGAAATTGAGAGATAAAAAAATGTTTGAGAACAAAAGACTCCGAAGGGAGCAAAAAATGGAAAAAAATAGTTAAGGGGGGGAGACAGTCATCATCAAGTTCCTGAGCAGTCCATTGGACAGCCCCCTCTCGATCCTATTTCAGAAAATCCTCAACCTTCGAAGGCTTGCAAAGGTGTTTTTATTATACTTGATAATATTTGATTTGCAATTATTTTCCTTGATCCTTTTCTAACCCTTGATTATTTTTTCTTTTCAGTGGGTCTTAGTGGAACTTTGAGGCAAAAATCCCAAAAGATCAACCCTACAAGTTCTTCGATTCTTGTTCCTTCTCAGGAGATGTCCTATCCTCCCTGTTGCCAGGATAAGGAAACTTTAGAAGATCGTGCTCAACAAGAAAAACCTACTAAGCAGAAAGGACCACGGCACATAAAAGAGAAGGAAGGATCAAACAACCTTCGGTACCACCTTCGCTCCTCGAGATTCCTCGAGTAATTTTGCAACCAACATCGCAGCTTCAAGAAATTTAATCAGGAATCCCAAGGTTAGATTCCTAGCGCGACCACAACCATCCTTCTTGGAAAAAAACCCTTAAAGATCTTGCTGATAAAAATGCAGAATTAGATTTAAGGAAGAATAGCTCACATCCCACGTTCCAAAATATGTTATGAGAATCTGAAGCTAAGAGGCATGATGGGGTCGTGCCCCTCAAAAATTTTGATAACTGTAAAATTGTCAAGAGAAGTTATCAAGAAACGGTGCATCAAGTAAACTCTAAATTCGAATCTCTTTCTCGATGCCTTGCTGATGCCGAAAGCTTGCCCATTATTGAATCTCATCTCAATCTTTCTCGAACTGAGAATTATAAACTGAAAGCCTAGGTTTACATGATGTTGCCTTGGGTGAGATTGATCGGCTAAACAAAACTTCAGCAAAAAAGATAGACGCCGTTGAGGCAGACTGCTCTTTGGCTACATTTTTATCTACTGAAAATTCTTGTTTAACCTCCGAAAACTATCACCTAACTGCAGAGAACGAACACCTTAATGTTTCACGCAAAGATTACATTCAAAGCTTACATTGCAAGATTTCAAGACCACAGATTATACCATGGCGTCCTTCAGGCGAAACAGGTAGATAACATGCCTGAATTCTTACAAAGAGTTGCAGATAATTGGATTATCAACCGTTAAGTGTATTCTGATGGTACCTCACGTCAAAAATTGCTACCGAGGCAATATTGGAGTGGTTAAGAGAATTTCCTCACATACATTATCAACGGGATGCTCGAAGAAATCCACTTCAAGTACCTCGAAGGCTGGGGCAAAGATTTGGTCATCCAAATCTAATGAAGGCAAAAAGAAGTTTTCTGGTAGTAAAAAGAAATATCCTAGAAATGAAGAACTTCAACTGCTGAACTTAGAGGAAGATACTAAATCAAGCAAGAATTCTACAAGATCTAAGCACTCCTATTGGAAGGACGTGATTGATCCTTTCGAGTATCCTGAAGAAGAAGAAGAATGGGATTTTTGTCGTGCCGCTGGGATTAAAATAGAAGAAATTGAAACGATAGAGGAAAAGTTAGGAAAGTTAGTTCCATAGAATTTTTCATACTCATGTATATTTTTCGAGCAATAATAATGTGCTATAAATACTAACGTTGTTAAACGTAATGCTTCTCCATATATCATATGATTTATCAAGATGCAACATTTCGTCATACATCGTATATTCTATCAAGATGTAGCGTTTCGGCATACATCGATGTCAGAGACATATAATATGATTTTGACATTTGATGCAGCGTTTGAGTGTACATCAATATCGAAGGAACACCATAAAAACATGACATTTGGTGTTGTTTTTCAACATACACCAATGTCGAACAACTATCATATAAACTTCACATCTGGCGTAAAATTTCAACATACACCTGTGTTGAAGATACTTCATACAAACTTTACTTCTGGTGCAGCGTTTCAACATACATCAGTATCGAACATACTACATACAAACTTGACATCTGGTGCAGCGTTTCAACATACACCCGTGTCGAATATGCTTCATATAAACTTGACATCCGGTGCAACGTTTCCAGATTACACCAGTGTCAAATATACTTCTTAAAAACTTGACGTCTGGTGCAGCGTTTCAACATACACAAGTGTTCGAATATACTTCATAAAAACTTGACATATGGTGCAGCCTTTCAACATACACCAGTGTCGAATATAATTCATAAAAAACTTGACATCTAGTGCAGCGTTTCAACATGCACCACTGTCGAATATACTTCTTACAAACTTAACATCTGGTGCAACGTTTCAACATACACCGATGTCAAACATCCTACAATTGATGATACCTCTGAAGGTTAGCCACATTTCATCGCCTCGAAACTCGACTGCCATGAATGTCTTCAAAAACATAACTACCTCCGGAATATGACTCAATTACCCTATAAGGTCCTTCCCTATTGGCTGTTAATTTTCCTTTGGATTCTTGTCTGCTCTTTTCATTTATCCTCATCACTAAATCTCTTGGATTATCATAGAAACGTTTGATCTTCTTCTTTACCTTCGCATCATGTAAAGATGCTAACTCCCCGCTTCTCCTCCACCAAATCAAGATCCAAACAACGATTATCCTCATTTCTTTCATCAAGGGCTGACATCATTCTTAGATTTTGTACTCTAATTTCAGTAGGAATTACAACATCTGACCCATAGACTAAGCTATATGGCGTCTCCCTTGTAGCTGATGATTCAACTGTTCGACATGCCCATAAGAAACTCGGGAATTCACATATCCAATTGCCTTCAGCACCTTTAAGTCTAGCTCGAATTCCATTGACAGAAATTTTATTGGCCACTTCCACTTGCCCGTTCGCCTGAGGATGATATACTGATGACACTTTGTGCTAAATGTTATTCTATTCAAACCATTTTTTAAATGGATCATGAATGAATTGTTTCCCAGTGTCTGTTATCATAGTCTTAGGGATTCCAAAATGACGAATAATATTTTTCCAGTAGAAATTAATTACTGATTTCCTTTTCATATTTTTCAATGGCTCAGCCTCTACCCACTTGGTGAAATAATAGATGGCCAAAATGAGCTATCTGAATCGCCCTAGAGCTTTAGGAAATGGTCCTACAAAATCAATTCCCTATTTATCAAACGACAACGAACTATGAATATTCATCATCTTCTCATTATGCATATAAACAATTGGTGCATGCTTTGGCACTGTTGACAAGCTTAGATATACCTATTTACATCATCAAACATCCTTGGCCAATAGTATCCTGCCCGAATAAGCCTTCTAGCAACAGACCTAGCCCCCCTGATGGCTTCCACAGATTCATTCGTGAACTTCTATAATCAAGTAATCCACCTCGAGAGGGGTAACACAACAAAGAAGTGGTTGAGATAACCTCATCGAAATAGAATTCCATCATGCAGCACATACCTCGGGGCTTTTAACCTAATCTCCCTTGCCTCGATAGCCTCTCCAGGTAGGAATCATTCTTGAAGATACTTAACAGTGGGTGTTATCTAAGATT
>JAULKK010000011.1:6544916-6563641 GCA_032355705.1 Rubia peregrina | reverse complement strand
AACGGTCAAAATGGTACCCACTTTTAATCAAAATTCACAGTTTGGTACCCAAAATTTTAAAAATGTGTCATTATGGTTCCCAAAATTTTAAAAATGTGCCATTATGTTACAGTTTTAAAACATATCTAATATAAAATGTGGAACAATTAAGTGTGCGTTACTACTTGCGAATACTTGGGTAATTGCTATATCAGGTTCTTTTCATTGTTCATGCTATCGAGGTGTGTATCTGGTTCAACGAATACTTTTCGGGGGTATCTTGGTAAGAGAAATAATTGATTAATTATAATTGGTCAATTGTTGACAAGGTAAGAAAGAATTGGGGAGGTTAAGCGTACCTACTTTCCTATAACTGATAGATGCATATGAATTTATTTATCTTTGCGTCAATGATCGATGTTTGACTAATGTGAGTTATTCCGAACCAATTACTTTATTCATATATTATCTACATTTTTACATTTACTAGTTTGAATTTTAATTCGTATTTGATATTTGTTAGTTGCGTCATTAGTTGTTAGACAAAATCTGAAATTTAAGGCGTGGTGGCTACACCGAAGTATTTTATATTAGTAGGTATTTTTATTATAGTTATTGCTCTGTTTCTTGTGGGATCGACTCTGCTCACTACTGTGCTAATCTCATTTTTTTTAGAGTTTGCATATTATTTTGGCGAGTGAAATGACATTCACCAATTTCCTTGGGAAGTATAACTTTGTGGATGTACATGAAGCGGAAATTCTTGAGAAATTCTTCTTGGCATCCAAGTCAGCGGGGTTTAAGAAAGAGCTAAGCAACATCTCCAAATGGCCGAGTGAATCTCTATATGAATATTGGGAGAGGTTCAAGAGGTTGCTAGCTAGTTGTCCATATCACCCATACAAGGAAGGAGACCTTGTATACTATTTTTTTCGATGGATTGTTCGTTGAAGACATAAGGATGGTCAATGCCGCTTGTAATGGGTCAATTACCAACAAGAGCCCTAAAGATGTCATGTCATTGTTTGAAGATATGGCAAATGACACTAGACAATTTGGTGCAAGAGAAAGGGCAATGGTGTAACAAACCTCAAATACAGAACTCCTAGGCTCGAGGAACAAGTCCAAGCCTTAGCTTCCATAACGAAGGAGCTAATGGAGGGGAGAGTTTATCAAGTCAAGGCTTGTGAGGTGTGTTTGTTGGAACATCCCACTGATGTGTGGCCTCAAATCCAAGATGAAGTGTTTGAGGTAGCCAAATAAATGGGCTATCAAGGAGGACAAGGCTAAGGTTTCCAAGAGAATAGAGACTACCAAAGTGGTCAAGGTTTCCAAAGTGGACAAGGCAATGACAAGAAGTATGATCCATACTCCAAAATCTACAATCTCAGGTGGAGAGACCATCCAAACTTTAGCTAGGGAGATGATAAATCCGGACAATCAAATCCTCAAAGTGGTTATCAATGTGGCCAAGGTGTTTATTAACTGAATTTTCAAGGGGACAAGCCCAATGCCAAGGAAATCAAGGGTATAATCGAGCTCCACAAAAATTCTACCCCAAGTACGAGGGTTCATCTAAACCCCAAGAAGGAAGACCAAGGTTGTAAATTAAAAATACGGAGCTTCCCGGGAGGCAACCCGAGCTTGTAAATTATGCTAGTGTTTTTCTTTTTATTTTGTCATTATTTTATCTTGATATTTTGATGGTGTGCCTCCATGATTTTGTAGCAAAGATGAAGTCCCCTCCGGTTATCGATTTTGGAACCGAATTCAGACGAATACATGGGATTGTGCCGTACAAACGGTAACTATGGGAGAAATGAGTTACTTTACCTCTTACCTTGAGTTTTATCGTTCTTGCCTTATATGTTTACATTGAGGGCAATGTAATGTTTTAAGTGTGGGGAGGGGTTAAAGGACTTACATGCATGTATGCTTGATCTTGAAGGCTTTTTGCTACTTTTGATTGGAAAAACATGGGAAAAAGAAAAAAATAGAGAAAGAATGCATAATAATTTGGCTCAACGTCCATGTCAACCAGGAACTGATAAAAGTGGAATTGGGACTAAGAAGATTAAGCCATGAGCTAAAAAATATGGAGCCACGATCAACATTTAGCTATAAACCGAGATTATAATAACAATCATCTATAAATACAAGGAGAGCAACGCTGGCTAAGGTAAGTGAGACTAAATTGATAAATTCTGGTTCTAAGGAAAAGGCTGACTTGATCGTCACAGTGTTTTCCCCGGAATCATTTCCAGAATCTGTTTTGCAGGAGGAGATATTTCACGATGAACATCGAATGTTCTACTTGGTTGGATTATCACATCATTGGCGTCGTCAGTGAGGAACAAAAAAAAATCGTTCTAAAGTCCTTCAAGTAAACAATAGTGTTCACCAAAAGTAAGAAATGCTATAATCACTAGACACAAGGAAGCAACAGAAACATGCATCCTAGCCAAGATCAAGTGTTCGTCCCTAGTAAAGAAAGGGAACGCAGTAAGGAAGGTACATAGGATGACGAGGAGGAAGCAAAATCCCCCAACACAAACAAAGAAAAAGAAAGACGAGCATTCACAACATTCTTAGAAATGAAATGAGAAAGTCAGTACATTCAATTTTTAGCAACTCTAAAGCCAAAATCCATGAAGGTGAGTGAAAAACAAATTCAAGTGCAGGAAAGCCTCAAGCACGAGGATGAGTTAAGAGAGATTGTAGCAGACGATGATGCAGATAAATCACCATTGGCATCGCATTTTCATGATTTCAAGATGCTAAAGGACTTCAAGTTACCTTTTCATTTTAAAATCTACGATGGAACCACATATCTAAGGGAATTTTTGCATTCCTATCGCAATAGCATGAGATTTTACAATGTAAATATAGAGTTGGTATGAAAACCTTTTCCTATCTTCTTATCAGGGACATGGATCACATGGTATTAAGACTTACAGAGTGGAAGCATTAAGTCTTGGGGATAGTTGGATTTGTTTTTTGGGCGCTTCTACCAGAACTAGAAGTTCATAAAAACAATAGTAGGCCCGAACAACATAGCCAAACGAAGTGATGAAACTCACACGAAATATCATAATAGGTTCATCACTTAAAGTTTGCAGGTATGAGACCTATCATTCCAGTCCTCGTTAGGTGCATCTATAGGGGGGCATGCAATCAGGAGAATTTTATAAGGAACTTACAAAAAACATTCCCGGAAACCTAAGAGACTTACTATAGATGATAGAACAGTATGTGCGAACAGAAGATGCGAATAACTGCATGATAGAGCTGGAGCGAGGCGAGAAAAAGAGGATAGAGGATGAACACAAAAATTTTGTAAAGAAAGGAAAGGGAAATACACTTTTCAAAGGAAGATAATCAGAAATGAAGGTAACATCATTCGAAGAGACACCCCTAACAAAGTCACAAAGAGAAATATGGCAGGCAAACAGAGAATTATCCCGTGAGCCTACACCAATGATAGCACCTCTAGAAAAGAGATCCCGAGAATATTATTTTGCCTTTCACAAGGACCATGGCCATGTCATTGAGTATTGAAGAGATTTGAGAAGACAAATAGAGGATAATTTGAGGAGTGGTCCTTTAGGCCAGTACATGAGAGAAGATGGAGGGAATCGAAACAATGAAGCCAATAAAGTGGCAGGCTCCATAGCTAAGAACCAAGTCCCACCCAACACACATGGCAAAAGCCAGAAGATAACAGTAGGAGTGGATTACGAATAGATAATCATGAGTGAGGCTTCAGAAAGAGTAATCCTATCAATACATGGATCAACAGAGTCCCTATCAAATAACATCTAGAAAGCCAAAAGCTTGGTATCTACTACCACAAGAGCCTGCTGACAAAAGACATAACTTGGACAAAGCAATAACATTTAGCGAAGAGGATACAGTTCCCAATGCTTCACCGCATAATGACCCGCAAGTCATTATCGCTAATATTGGAAATAAAACAGTGCATAGGGTGTTTGTGGATGATGGCAGTGCAGTTGAAATTTTATTTGTGAATTGCTTCAATAAGTTGGAGTTCAAGTGAACTGACTTAAAGAAGACCATACCCTCGTTGGATTCACGGGACGAGCGGATACACCCTTAGGCAATATACAACTACACATTACAATAGATGAAAATGATAAGATCTGTACTATCATGTGTGATTTTGTAGTTATGGATATACCAATTCCATTTAATGCGATCATTGGAAGGTCTTGGATGAATACAACAAAGGCAATATAGTCCCCATACCACTTGGTAATGAAGTTCCCGAATCCAGGAGGAATAGCAACGATAAGAGGAAACCAGCAAACTGTCAGACAATGTATGGTTATTGCAATGAAAGCAAGAAAGAATGCAGAGCAAAAAAATGATGAACACTATTTTAGATACCAACTTGCTCAAGCAATCAAATCCTTCAGTAGATTTGGGAAAAGAAACTGAAGTTTTCAATTAGATGATGAAGACGATTCTAAGTGCATCAGGATAGGAAAAAATCTTCTGGAGCTGAAGAAAGAAAATGTTAAAGAAATCTTGCAAAGTCACAAAGATACATTCGCCTGGAATGTACAGAACATGAGAGGAATTGGCCCATGAATTGCTACTAATTCCTTGAATATCAGTGACTCGATCAAATTAGTTAACTTAGATCAGCGAAACTTTGCTAGTGACAAGCAGAAAGCAATTGAAGAGGAAGTAATTGCATTACTTCAGGCTGGTATTTTAAAGAAGTTATCCTATCCTAAATGATTAGCTAACCAAGTAATGATAAAAAAATAGACGCGGATTGGAGAATGTGTATAGACATCACCAATCTAAATAAGGCAAGCCCAAAAGATTTTTATTCTTTGCCTAAGATCAATCAGCTGGTCGAAGTGATTTTAGGATGCAAAGTTTTGACCTTTATAGATGCGTATAAAGGATACCACCAAATACTGATGAACCCAGAAGATGCAAATAAGACAACGTTTAAAAGTAACTTTGAAATATTTTGTTATGTGAAAATGTTGTTTGGCCTAAAAATGTAGAAGCAACATATCAGAGAGTGGTCGACAATGCATTTCACTATCAAATCGAACAAAACGTGAAGGCATATGTTGATGACATGGTTGTCAAAAACATAAAGATAGACAATTTTATGGAAGACTTGAAGGAACATTGGACACGCTAAGTGGAATTAGCATGAAGCTTAATCCTAAGAAATGCATAATTGTAGTAGATGCAGAGAAATTCTTAGGGTACAAAGTATCCTCCAGGGGGATCAAGGCCAATCCAGAGAAAATACAAGCTATAGCTGAACTTCCTCAACTACGAATAGTTAAAGAAGTGCATGTATTTATGGAATCGTTGGCAACACTTTGCAGTCTTGTTTCAAAAGAAGATGAGAAATATTTCCCACTCTTTGAGATCCTTAAGAAGGTAAAGAAGTTTAACTAGAATGAGGAAAGTCAAAAGGCATATGAGTCTTTGAAGAAGTAGCTTCAGGTGTTGCCAACATTGAAATCACCAATCTCTGGAGAAACCCTATATCTGTACTTGGCAGTTTCTAAAAATACGGTAAGCTCAGTTATGGTGTGTAGAGAAGGGCAAAGATAGCTACCAGTGTACTACATTAGCAGAATACAACAAAGTGCAGTGATATGCCAGTTGAAAAGCTAATTCTAGCTTTGGTATACTCAGCAAAGAGGTTGAGAACCTATTTCCAAAGTCATGGGATCATTGTATATACTGATTATCCAATCAAGAATATCTTAATAAATTTTGAAACATCTGGTCGAATGACCAAGTGGGCTCTTTAATTGGGGCAATATGAGATACAATTGCAACCATGAACTGCAATCAAGGTACAATCTTAACGGTGGAGATCAAGTTTGAATGTCAGGAAGTGATACAGTTTACGTCGGAGAGAAGCTCTATAATTTGGTTATTTCTTCTTCTCTTGTGTTTTCGTTGTGTGCTTTGTTGTGTTGTTTGGTTTTGTTGAGAATTCAAATCGAGGGAGGACTAGTTCAAAGATAGACTGCAGAGATCTTTCCAAAAGACATCAATGTGAGGAGATGTCATATCATGAATGAGAGTAGATGATTGGCAACTCGAAGAGTCTAAAAGAGATAATTGGCATAATGAACGACTCGCCACTCATGATGATTGATGATGATTGTTTGAAGATTGATGGTTGTTTTGAAGATGATGTATTTGGACTTTGAGTCAAGGGAGGAATTGTTGGGTTTCTCCTCAAAGTCAAAATAGATTTAGTATTTGATTTAGTGTTTAATCTTTGATGGGCTACAAGAGTTTAGGCCCAATAAGATTAAACCTAGGATTTAAGGTTGTGTTTAGTATAAATAGACATGTTGTGCTATTGTAGTAGCCACCACCTAAAAAAGAGAGAGTTAGAGAGGGGAAACTGGTCTAAGTGTTCTTCCTCTTTAGCTATGGTGAAGAAGGGAATTGGTTAGTTTGTTTGACAGTTTGGTAGATTAGAGGTAGTTTGAGCGAATTGTGAGACATTGTATGCTGAGTGATAAGAACATGCTTTGTAAGGCTCTTTCTATTTTCTAGTGGATTGGAATCGTTAGATTCCCATGGGTTTCTCCCGATTTGGATTTTCACGTAAAATTGGAGTGTTATTTATTTTCTTTGTTAGTTTGGCTGGTTGATTGTACTTTTATCGTTATTGTGGGACCAATAGGGGTTTTAATCTTGATGATGTGTGTGAGTTCGAGGTTAAAATATCCAACAAGAGTAACCTTAGTAGAAGAGAGAGTATGAGAGGCTCAAACTATTGAAAGAGGGTTATATGGAAGAAGAGGTTGAACAATCTTTGAAAGACGGATAGATCAAGCTAGATAGTTCCTAGGTCTACCTAGAATCAAATAAGTCAAAAGAAAGAGTTTACACCAGACAGAAGTACGAGTTATTGCTCCGGACATTATAAGTGTGAAATCGTGTTCTTTCCTTTATGTTTTCATGTTTATACAACCTCCTACACATTATATAATGTTGAATTTATTTGACACCATCAATTGCAAACATATATGGATGAAGGATGAGGCTGAGAAGGGAATACTAAAATTGAAACTATGGGAGGACATCTTGATCAAGGTGACAAAAAAAAGGATCACCCCGATCACTACAGGGGGATAGAGGCTAGACTTTCCAGCATCAAGTACAATACATGGCCTAGTGAGGAAAAAATGTGGTAGCACCTCTCCAAACAAGCCAATAAAGTCAAAGAAAGAGGTCATGGAGTAGTCGGTAGTCAACGAACTAGTTGCATGCCTTGAACAGTTGGTCAAGAGGATCACCTTTGTACGTTTTCTTCCTATCCCCCCGGGCTTAATGAATAGAAAATCTTCATTGAAAAATTGTGGTCGATCTATCCACCAGCCTGAGCACGTTGGGAAATGATTCGAGCTATTGAGAAGACTGTTAGGAGGTTAGACACACATGCCTTACTTTGCTTAAATTTAACAAATCGTTAGGTTTTAGCTTATGATCATCTCATAAATTGTCCATTTTATTGTTTTTAAAATAACATAATGGTTAAATTATTTGCTTGTTCATAAAGAACATTAATGGGATAAAGGTTTTTGTAGCTAACAAGTTGCTATAGAAATCACGCTGTCGAGAACCTAAACAAGGACGAGTAGCTCATGTCCGAGTTTGTGAGCCATTTATTCTTGCCAAGGCATGATTGCCATATGCGAATTACCAATCCAACGATGTTGGTGAGGTGTTGGGAAGTGTGGTATATTAGCCACTCAATTTGGTAAGCGAAAGAGATGACCCCTATGGGACAACCGATCCAAGGATGTCGCCAATAAGGAATCCATGAAATTGGAGGACGAGGTCCAAATATTGGATGTTAGTGGGGATGAAGAAATTTTTAATACATACCTAGCTTATTGTGCTTCTATCCTTCCAAAATATAATGTCAAATTTAATTAACTATCTTATTGTTCTTCTAGTTTATTTGACTGTCATCATTTTTGTCTTAAACTACCTAAACCTCATCGAGTAGACCATCCAGATTGAGAAGCAATTACCGACCCTCGAACAGAAGAAATGCTCCCGAAAATCCTCTAAGAAGTACGTTTCCCAACCAACTTACACATAGACAATTAAATTTTCATTTATTGTATAGACAAATTGAAAATAATTGTTATACTTTTTCCACCAAGATTGTCAAAAAGAGGCAACTACAGGAATACCCAATAATGGGGGAGTTTGTGGAAAATGTCAATTAGAATGTGAAGATATTGCAAATGAACACCCGTACTATACATTTCATCCAATACCAACCAGTCAGATTTGCTCAAAAGTGGAGCACTAAACTAGACGTTGATCAAATGGTTGAGTTCAGGACCAAACTGGGGAATTAACAATCAATGATTTGGATCTTGAATGCACAGTTAGATATGTAAATGTGGTAAGTTATAACCATTTTTAATTTTTCCCCAATTTTGTGTATTTTTTCTAATGATATTAAATTGTTCATATTCTCACAACTACTCGTGGGAGTAAGAGTTCGACACTAACTGTGGCTGCATCCAATTTTATCCATCGAGCATGGGCAACCTAGCCCAATAATTCAAAGGAAATGGAAGTTAACAAATCGGGTTAACAAAATTTTCCAGACAATGAAGAAATGTGAGGCTGGCATATATGTGGTGCCCTACCTTAGTAGGTAATTAAGCCACAACTTCCAATCCTAGTACCTCACATGTCCACAATCTTAAATAGTAACCTCTTAACTCATTTCATTTCAACACAACAATCATTGGTTCCTTGTCCTTATTCATCTTAGTTTGGATGATGTTTACACCATTGGCACGTTCATCGGAGGAATCCAACCCCATCCCATATGCACCTATACTACTTCCAGGTAATTTACTACAAACCCATGTTCTTAAATTATTTTAATTGTAAGCATTCCATTTTATTAATTTTATGTTCTTATTATTTACATTTTCATATTCTTAGGCTTGTGAACCGATACTAGAGGGAAGTTAGGAAGACATATGCACCTCCCGAGTACAATTGGAAAATAACAAATATTAAGGTAACTACTGTGATACACTATTTGCAATATAAATTTTTAATATTACAATGATACTCGTTAACAAACTCTCTATTTATTTCAACACAAAAAATTGACCAGTCACTGGTCATGCGGTTTATTTGCACTCGGAAGATGGTGCAAAGCATGGATTGAAGTTTATTCCAAAAAATGCTCAGGTTACTTTGATATCAAGGACCACATGGATGAAATAGTAAGATGATTGTGAATGTTTTTAAATGGTTCATGAAATGATTAGTTGCAAGACTATGATATTACATGTTATGTTTTATTTAGTTAGTCATTTTTCGAACAATGGCATTATCATTCATTGCATCTGTTTCTCTTCATTATTATTAATTAATATTTTAGTTTTATACGTTCTTTGGCTAATAGCATAGATTCTAATTGTTGGATAACTGATATTTCCACGCATTCTGTACGAGATGGGGAATGTATATTCAAACAGCGTATTGCAAATGGAATAAACCCTAGCACCAGTTCGAAAATATAACCTTCGCACCGATTCTAAATATTATGACATTCAACCAGTGTCCATATCCAACACCGGTATATAGCCTTCTACTGGTGCTAAAATAAATTGCACCTTTAATTCATACTCTGAATGTTCTTCATAGAATTGGCATCCGTTCACTTAACTACCGCTGCACATAAACAATAACACTAATTCGAAATTGCATAATCCCAATACATATCTTTAATCGGTGTACAATATTGAAAGCAATTTCTTATTAAAGGCCCCAGTTCACTAAACATGTGCTAGACATGTTAGCACCACTACTCATCCCTGGTGCTTGAAATCCCACTCCAACACCCCCACACGGGGACCAATTTTCCAAGGTCCCAAAAAACCAGTGCTGATGTGCCTCACAACCAGTGCCTATGCCTCTGTCCAGCAGTTGTGAAACAATCCATATTCAACACAGATCTGGCCAATTCATAAAGCTAAAATCAACAGTCAAATCATAGGAATAATATGATAGTCAAGAGTTGTAAATAGAGTTTAATAGGTTCTCACAACTTGGTCTTCGAGATCTTAGATCAATTATTCCCAAGATGAGTTTACCCTACTACAATCACCATACAATTCATATACCAAATCATAAGATGAAAAATGGAATAAAGGAGGAAAAGAAGAGAGGAAATAAAGGTTTTTGAGGTTAGGCTCGAAGATGAGATCCCAAAATGAAGGGATAAGGTGTTATTTATAGTACAAGATAAAAGAGGAAATAAAACAAAAGTTAACTGATGTCATGAATTTTTTTGCGACGGGCGTAAAAATTCGCCGCTTGCAAAACACCTTCTTCGCGAGGGTTGGAATAATCTCATGCTTGCGAAGATAATCAACTAGAGCTTATTGCTTTGTTTTTGCATTTTCTTTCCCTCCTTGTCTTCATCGTGTCAACAAGTTTTCATCCCTTTGTTTTGATGCCAAAATCTTCATTTTGTCTTGATGAAAAAATCTTCCTTGAAAAGCAATTCAAGTGCAAATTCGCTCATAACTATCCTAAGAAGATTTCAAGGTAATATTCACAATCTAAAGCACATATTTGCATCATGAAACGTAAAAATATATATTAATAATACCGTACCAAATAAACCTATCTGTGAATACTAATTTAACTATGTTTTCTCTATCCCTTAACATGAATTTCTCCGTTGAGAAAAATAAAGTCTCCTATTTTTTTTTAAAAAAAACATCCTAAAAAAACCACTTCCCCTGTCCCAGCTGGACTTGCAGCAATAGATGGAGGGAGTAAAACTTTTGACCTCATAAAATACAAATAATAACCTTATTCTTCCACAATCCACCACCCACCACTTTAGCCATCACCCACCACCACGACCCTTCTTCTTCCACCATCCACTAGCCATCCACCACTACCTCCACTACCGCCACTACCCATACACAACGAGTAATCAGTCGGACAACCTGCGTCTTCGTTGAGCTCATCGCCGAAGTCCTCACTGAGCTCGTCGCCGGGTCCTTGTTGACCTCGGATAATATTATCACCGGAGGGAGGGAAGAATTTAGGGATGGGATGGAAGGGATGAGTTTTTGGGGTGGGATGGAAAGGATAAGCTTTGGGGAAGGAAATGAGTTTTGCAGAAGGTAAGGGATGAGTTCTTGGGGAAGAAATGAATTGCAGAACAAAATGAATGGTGGTGGTTTAGTTTGGGGGAGATAAAGGTGAATTGGAAGTTTTGACTTAAAGAAAAATAGTAAATTTTAATTGGAGAAAGAAGGTAAACAGTGAGAAAATTAAGGGTAAGCTTGTCTTTGTTAAGATGATACTTTCCTCAAAAGGGAAGAGTGCAACTTTAACTAGGACGTTCCAAAAAGAAAAAAAATACAAATTCAGCTGGGACGGATGAAGTACTTTTTTTTTCATAACTCTTACCCAAGAACTATTATTTTCCTCATGTCCTTATGTACGTCCAATAGTTAAATAAGCAAGCGTAAATCAATACTTCCTCCTTTCAGATTTGTTGGACAAACTTTTCATCCAATTTTTAAGGCATGTTTAACCGCTAATACTTTTTGTTATGCTTTTCAATGACATATATGCTGCAAAGTATATGTTATGAAGAATTCAACAATACCTTGCATGATAATATTACCAGTTGTATACTATGTGAAATTTATGGTCAAACATAGCTAAATTTTTTTACTGAAAAGTGTGTCATACAAAAATGAATGAGGGAGTATAATTCTTCAAAAGTTAGCTTAAAAAGTCATCAATAGGGTTTCTTTGATCACATTTAATATTTTATTTGAATTTACTAATACGTCCATATTATATGACGATTTTGGGATCTTTTGTACTCATTTTGGTATGCTTTTGTGCTTTTGATACTCCATTTCAACTTGAAATTCTATTCTTAGAGTTAAGAGTGAGATTAGTGTTCTTACCACTTTTAATACTGATTCTTGAGACGAGGTAGTGGTTTGAAGATTTGAAGACCATGAAGACTACATTTTGAAGACAATGAAGACGTTGAAG
Organism: Rubia peregrina; assembly: GCA_032355705.1. Classification (NCBI taxonomy): domain Eukaryota; kingdom Viridiplantae; phylum Streptophyta; class Magnoliopsida; order Gentianales; family Rubiaceae; genus Rubia; species Rubia peregrina. Next base: position 6,551,560 of record JAULKK010000011.1, on the reverse strand, counting down.
ACCCGAAGAAGGGAAGAGGAGACAACTACATTGGAACAAAAAGAAGACAACATATGAGGGTAGCTTACTCTGCCTGTTGTGAGTCGCGACGACCAACTACCCAGATCTACCTTTTGGACTTTTTGTACTTTAAATACTCTCTTACTCCTCCCCTTTCTAGAAACTTTTCTCTCCTGATTTCTTAGCCATAAACCCTAGTTTTCTTCCATTTTTCATCTTGCTTTCTTCTTGATTTTATGTTAAAATTTCTATTGTTGTTAGTATGGATTCTAGTAGCTAAACTTAGTCTTGGGAGAAATTTATTAAGGCTTCCAAGCCCATGTCTTGGGAACTTTGTCTGAAGGTATTTAATGCTTTGCTATTGTGTATTTATTGTGCTTGAATTTGGTTGTTGAATACATTAATGGTGTTGGAAGTTTGAGTATATGAAAATTTTGTATTATTACTTGTTAGGGTTTGGAGAAAATAAATAATTCTCCTTTCTTTTGATATGAAATCTAAAGGCGTGATTTAGAGTTTCTAATATGGTTGATGATTTGATGAATGCTAGATAAGTGTGATAGAGTTTAACTCTTTATCATGTTTGTTTTGGGTAGCAAATAGGAGAAGTTTATGAACGTTGAATGTTCATTGCTAATCTTGTGTAAATGCATGAATTGGTTCAATGCTTAGACGCGGTGTAGTGTTTATAAGTGTTACCAAGTTTGTTGATTTTCTTTGCGCTTAATCCACTAATGGGATACCTTTATGCGTTGATTGACTAAAGGATTCATTAGTGAGGTTTAGCGAGAAATTTCAAATTCACTCTTGTAAACTACTCTAAAAAAAGGATAGAAGATTTATGTTCTCAACAAGAGGAAAAAGTATTGAATAGGTTGTATGTTCAATGATAGATAAGAGGTTTGGAAGTAGAAATCAATTGTGCCCAAGGTCCTAAAATTTGTGTTTAAACTCTTCTTAGTAGTTGTTACTTGTATAATAGATTTACATTACTTGCTAGTTAACTTGTCTTTAAATTTGATAACTTAGAAAAACCAACCCAAAACCCCCCATTTTCACAAGCTTTTATATATATGCATATGTTTATATCTAGTGTATTATTCACCGTCATATGTGAAATACCTTAGGAAAACCCCCCCTTCTTTGTGGACGACCTTGATTTGTCACTATCTACATAATTGTATTTAGGAAACATTAGGGCTTATAAATTGTAACTTTGAGAGGTACGACGACGACCTCCCATTTACATAAATAAACAAAAATCTCTTTTACAAAATTTTACATAGATTCTAATCTCGATATCTTCTTATCATATTTTCTTAATTTAGATCCACAAAATACGTTCATTAGAAGGAATGAGTTTTTTAGGATAGAAGGAATGAGTTTGAAAAGATATTGTTAGGTTTTTTCTTCTTATATGAGGAAATTAGTCCCAATCATTTGTGAAATTTGGCCAAAATTAAAAGGCAAGCATTCTGGTCATTTTAGCAAACCTTTGTAGGGTTTACTTGGGGTTTGACTACCTTTCCTTCATTTAGGAGAAACAACAATAGTGTGAGAAAAATACACAAAAATGGGTGAAGGAGGATTTTCGAGTTCCAGTGCCCGGTTTTGGTAAATCTGCAATCTCTCACATTCCGACCATTGGATTTTGCTAAAATTTTGGCAGAGTGTTCCTAGATTATGTAGCTAGATTCTGAATGGTAGAATGGTTTTTGAGGTCTGGAAGTGACTCATTCGTCCTCGTGAAGTAGCTCGGCAAATTTGGTGATTTTTTCTCCTATTGTTGTTTAATCTTCATTGTTATAGTGGTTATTGATCCTATCTTTGTTGAGAGAAACTCGTGCTTGTTTTAACTGGTTTTTGAGGGTCTTGTAAGAATCTTGGTTGATTAATGAAGATGGTTGAGGTGGGTTGATTGACCCCATGGTTTTTACCCTTCGCAATGGAAGGGTTTTCACGTAAATGTTTGTGTCTTGTGTGATTGCTTTGTTCTTTATGTTGCTGACCTTATTTTTCTATTGTTTATCCTTATAGATTCAAGTAAATAGAAAATGATAGTTTTGGCCATCTTCCCATCAAAGTGGTATCAGAGCCTTGTTCCGTGTTCTTTGATTTTCTTTGATTTTGACTTGTTTGGTATTTGTTTGAATGATGGAGGCAAATGCAAGAACGATGATTTTTTTGAATGGCACCAATTACCAAAAATGTAAAGGAAAGATGAAAGGTATTTTGTGTGTAAAGAAGATGCATTTACTTGTTTTTTAAGAGTGAAAGCAAAGACGAGTAAATGCATCTTCTTTACAAACAAAATATCTTTCATTTTCCTGGAGTATGTCTCAAGCTTCATCGTCGCGCTCATATATTATGTATGTTAAAGATAGCAAGTATTGGGGGAAAGAGCGATACAAAAGCAGAAACAAGTCAAGATCGAGCTTTAAGAATGTCACTTGTCATCATTTTGGTAAGCTTGGACATCCTACAAAAATTTCTTCAAGTTGAAGAATGAGAAGAAAGACGATGGGGGTGAATCGAAAGATGAGGCAAATGTTGTGCGTACTACTCCTGCGATTGGTGATCATCTTGTTGCTTGTGATGAGCATGTTATCAACCTTGTTCAGTTGGAGTCTAGTTGGGTTGTTGATGGTGGAGCTGTTGTTCATGTCACCTCGAGGAGCAAATTGTTTTCATCACCTACTAATGGTGATTTTAGAGTGTTGAAGATGGAAAACAATAGTTACATCAAGGTGGTTGGCATTTGAACCGTCTGCTTGGAAACCATGTTGGGATCAATTTTGGTACTTCATGATGTGAAGCATGGACCAGATATTTGGTATAATATTATATCAGTTGTTGTCTTGATGATGTTGGTTGTCATAGTTCCATGGGTAATGGCCATTGGAAGGTCACTAAGGGTTAATTGGTTCTGACTCGAGCAAGGAAGTACAAAAACTTGTATATCAGTGAGGCTTTAGCTTCAGGTACCTCAATCAATGTGGTTCGAAATGATGACTTGCAATAGTTATGACATCGGAGGCTTAGTCACATGAGGGAGAAGAGGATTGACTGTTTGGACAAGATGAATCTCCTTTCAGGCATCAAAGGTGTGAAGCTGAAGAGATGTGATAATTATTTGGTTGGGAAGCAAGATGGGTTATCTTTCAAGAGTCATTCTCCTTTAAGGAAGTTAGAGTTTCTAAGTTCGTGCATCATGATGTTTGTGGCCCTTTCAAGGTACGATCTCATGGTGGTGAACTTTATTTTGTAACCTTTATTGATGATTGTTCCAGGAAGATTTGGGTCCATGTGTTGAAGTCCAAGGATCAGGTGCTTCAGAAATTCAAGGAGTTTCATGCCTTAGGGGAGTGGTAATCTGGCAAGTAGTTGAAAGCCATTCGTTTTGACAATGGAGTTGAGAGAGTTAGATGCTTGCTTTCAGAGATAAATATGCCTAATTATTTTTGGGTAGAGGCTTTGAGTACAACAGCCTATGTGATTAATCTGTCTCTTGATGTTTCTTTGGATGTTGATATTCTTGACAGAGTATGGTCTGGTAGGGATGTTTGCTATGACCATTTTTCGCATCTTTGGTTGCAAATCTTTATGTGCACATTCCAAAAGATGAAAGATCCAAGTTGGATGTGAAGACGAGTTAGTGTATCATTATTGGTTAAGGTCTTGATGACTTTGACTATAGGTCTCATGATCAAATTGAGAAGAAGCTAGTCAGAAGTCGAGATGTGGTATTCTTTGAAGATCAAACAATTGAAGATATTGGAAAGGCTCAAAAGGTAAGCTTTGAAAGTTCTGAGTACTTGATTGGTATTGATCTAACTCAAGTGGATCGTACAGGTGATCGAGTGGTTAATAAAGTCCCCAATGATAATCATGAAGATGAGTAGTAAGGTGGAGATGATCCTCATTTAAATGATGGTGAAAATGTTGAGGAAGAGGTTGTTGTTGAGCCTACAATTGAGCTTAGGAGGTCTACACAAGCAAGAAGACCTTCATCTCTTTTTATCTTTGAATAATTATTTTTTTTCTGATTGACGGGAGAGAACACGAATGCGAAGAAGAAGATGTGGAAAGTGATGATAAATCCAAGTGGATTGAAGCCATGCATGATGAGATGAAGTCTTTCGTAGAAAACCATACCTATGATGTTGTTGAGTTACCTAAGGGTAAGAGAGCTTTGAAAAATCGGTGGGTTTATAGATTGAAGCATGATGACAAGTCTATGTTTCAATGGCATAAAGATCGGTTGGTTGTTAAGGGCTTCTAGTCGAAGAAAAGAGGTTGATTTTGATGAGATTTTCTCTCCGGATGTGAAGATGACTTCCATCAGAGTTTTGTTGGGCTTAGCTGCAAGCTTTGACTTAGAGATTGAACAGATGGATGTGAACACTGCTTTTCTACATGGTGAATTGAATGAGGAGATCTACATGGAGCAGCCTAGGTTTCAATTTTAAAGGGAAAGGGAATTTTGTATACAGATTGAGAATGAGTTTGTATGTCTTGAAGCAAGGGCCTCGATAATGGTACAAGAAGTTTGAGTCTCTGGTAAACAAGTTTGGCTACAAGAAGACTAATTCTGACTATTGTGTTTTTGAGCGAAAATTCTTTGAGAATGATTTATCATTTTGTTGCTCTATGTGGATTATATGCTTATTATTGGTCAGACTACTTCTAGGATCAATAGATTGAAGCAAGAGTTTAGCAAGTTCTTTGCGATGAAATATTTGGGTCCAGCGAGGAAAATACCTTGGCATGGAGATTACTCGTGACAGGGCGGGTAGGAAGTTGTGGCTATCTCAGAAAAAGTATGTTGAGAAGGTGCTTTGAAGATTTTGAATGGATGGTGCTAAACTTGTGAGTACACTTTTGGCTTCTCATTTTAAATTTGATAGCAACTCTTTTGATGATGATGAAGGGAAATATTATACGAAGAATATTCCCTTTGCCTCGGTTATTGGTGGCTTTATGTATGCTATGGTGTGTACAAGGCCTGATTTAGCTCATACAGTAGGTGTGGCCAGTCATTACCTTTCTAATCCCATGATGGTGCATTGGTTGTTGTGAAGTGAATTTTGAGATATCTTCGTGGTACTACAGATTTATCGCTTTGCTTTGGAAGCAGAGAGCTTATTCTTGTTTGCTACCGTGATTCTGATTTGGCGGGTGATGTTGCACGTAAATCTATTTCAGGTTATTTGACTACCTTTGCTGGGGAAGCTGTGAGTTGGCAATCAAGATTGCAAAATTGCATTTCCTTTTCTACCTTTGAATCTGAGTATGTTGCAGCTGTTGAAGAAGACAAAGAGCTTGTGTGGATGCAGAGATTTCTTCGTGAAATATATTGTAAGCAAGAGAGGTTTGTCTTGTTATGTGATAGTCAGAGTGCAATTCATCTTGGTAAGCATCCTACATCTCATGTTAGGACAAAGCATATTGATGTTCGGTATCATTGGATACAAGATTCTCTGGAGTCTAAGATGTTTGAACTTGAGAAGGTTCACATGGATGACAATGATTCAGACATGTTGACTAAGGTGTTACAGAGAGGAAAGTTTGAAGTTTGGAATGATATTGCCGGTTTGGCAATTTCCTGCACATAGTCGGAAAGGGAGAGAATTGCTGGGTTTTTTCCTCATATGTGAGAAAAATTTGTCTCGGTCATTTGTGGATTTGGTCCAAACTAAAATGTGGAATGCCAGGCATTTTAGCAAATCTTTGGTGTAGGATTTACTTGGAGTTTGGCCAACTTTGGTTCAGTTAGGAGAAACAACAAGAGAGGGAGAGAAAAAGACACAAAAGTTGAAAAAATGATTTTCGAGTTCCAGTGTGAAGTTTTGGTAAATCTGTAATTTGTCACATTCTAACCGTTGGATTTTTCTGAAATTTTGGTAGGGTATTCCCGGCCATGTAGCTAAATTATGAATGGTGGAGATTGGTTTTTGTGGTCTGGAAGTGGCTCATTCGTCCTCATGAATTAGCTTGACAGATTTGGTGATTTTTTTCTCCTATTGTTGTTTAATATTCATTGTTGTTGTGGTTATCAATCCTATCTTTTTTGAGATCAACCTGTACTAGTATTAGCTATTTGTTGAGGGTCTTGTAACACTTTTGGTTGATTAATGAAGATGATTGGGTTGTGTCGATTGACCCCATAATTTTTTCCTTCGCATTGGAGGAATTTTCAAATAAGTGCTTGTGTCTGTGTACTTGGTTTATTCCTTACGTTGCTGCCATTATTTTAATGTTATTGCTACTCAAAAATTCAAGTAAATAGAGAAGGATACTCTTGACCATCTTCTTGTCAGATAGATGGGTTGATTGGTGAAATTCAAGCTATGAAGTCACTAGCAATCCATGTTTGGTGTTTGATGGGTAGATTGAATAAAAATAAGAGTGAAGTGTGTTTTTGACCCTATAAGTTGTTTGAAAGTGCAGAAATGACCCTGGAAACCAAATTTTGGATGGAAATGACCATTACACCCCTTGGGAAAAAAAAATAAAATTTCAGAAAAAATGAAAAGTCGAAATTACCCTACCGGTCAACGACGGTCAACGGTGGTCAACGCCGATACGCTTCCCGAGGTGGGCCCGCAGAGCACTGGCGGCACACCTCCCGAGGTATCCCGCAA
>JAULKK010000011.1:6520952-6534291 GCA_032355705.1 Rubia peregrina | reverse complement strand
AGCAAAAGCAACTGTGAAGAATACATGTTCATGTTAAAACAATGCAAGCTCATTCAGAAAGATGAGAAGAAATGTATCTTTGTCTCAAACCCAAACATTTTCGTCAGGGAATTAGTTTAAAGAAAGCATCCTAAATAAATGCAAGTTCATAAAAAAGGAAACAAAGTGGTTTTTTAGTCTTGAAAACTTGGACATTCTCAGCACCACAAGTCAATCAATGCAAGCTCAATAAGTAGAAGCTTTCAAAAATGCATCTTGGTTTTAAAACCCCAAAAACTCATTCGGAACGGAAATCACAAAGCCACATTTCGGGGCCTTCAAACCCCTTAGAGAACATCCAAATGAATTAACCACAAAGTCCAGAGCATGAAAAATACTCGGAATGAAAGTATCTGCCACACCACCCAGTCAGAGAAAATCATATAGCAGGATTTTCAGAAAATTTTCAACTAAACCAACTTTGAAGAATACATGTTGAAACTAATGCAAGTTTATTCAAAATGCTGGGAAAAAATGTATCTTGATCTCAAACCCAACCTTTTCATCCAAAAACAAGATATAAGAATGCATACTAATCAATGCAAGTTCATAAAAAAGAAGGAAAAAAAAAAAGTTGTCTCTTGGTTTTGAAAACCTGGACATTTTTAACACAAACAAGTCAATCAATGCAAGCTTATTAGGTATAAGCTATCAAAAATGCATCTTGGTTTCAAAACCCCAAAAGCTCATTCAAAACCAACAGAATAACTCAAAAAACTAGAATCAATTCGAAATTAGAAACCACCACAACCAGAAGCTATACCGAATGAATTTCGTATAATTTGTATTTTTGAAGATAATCAAGTTGACTTGAGGAGCTATCTGTTCTCAAATCAATCCAAGAATCCTCTTGTAGCTCCTGCTCCCTCCTGCCACCTTGCGGACACTCATCTGACCTCATTCTTCCACCAGTACCACCGCTGTCTAATCGTCGGTGTGAGCATTCCAAACAAAGTCTACATCTGCATCAACAACTACATGAAACATGGAGCCGGAGGGTTGGCGGAGGTGGAGGCATTGATTCTGGTGGAAGAATAGAGAAGCGCAGGTGTCAATTATGGTGGAGGTATAGAGAAGCACATAAATGGAGTTGATTCAGGTAGAGGAAGAGAGAACCGTTGAGCAGAAGTACATATATATATATATATATGGTCATCCATAAATTGGGGAAAAGGCTCAATCGGCCCATCACGAAGACAGGGCAGAAATTACGGAAGTGATGGAAGAGTAGAATCGACTATAATCTGGAAGCTCAGATATGGAACTCGCAAATGTCACTAATGTTCAACTTATTTACGGAACTGTTTTTCGTCAACCACAAACAAATGTCCCACTTTAAAGTTCAAGTATAGAAAACAAGTAATAATATGTATTTGAATGTGAGAATATAAAAATACATATAATGTAAAAAATATTTTCAAAACTTCTAAATTTAGTATGTAATTTAACAAATGCAGTGTATAAGGTAAAAAATAAGTGGTCTGTCAATAATCTTATGAACATGCATCCTGTCAGGAAACCCACTCTTGTACATATTCTATGTAATCCATCTGTCTCATTTTAAGTTGCACACTTTAATTTTCAACAATTGTTTCAGAAAATATTTGATCCATCATATCTTTTATTTTAAAAAATCAAATTTGAGAAAATTTAATTTTTTGAAAATATATGTTATAACAAATCTATCAAGGTATCACTCAATAATATTTATACTTAGACACTAGTTTAATTTCATGGTCGAAATTAAGAAGTTTTGACTAAATGAATAGTTAAATTGCAGATTGAAATGGGACAAGGGGAGTATCGTTGTTTACTTCTTATTTTTCTTAACTAGTCGATTACAAACACACTAAAAGAAAGAAAAAATGTATTACATTATCCTTTTTATTTTGGTTTTTTGTTATGATATTGAAAACTAAGGTTAAAAGTTGTGCTTTTACCTCGGTTTGGGTGGAACCGAGGTAAAAAAAATATGTAGAAACCAACATCGGTAACATTTCATTTTGTCGACACTTTGTTCAACAGCTAAACGACATCAACAACCTATCATTTTTAATCAATAGTATGATGAAAATTCATTTATCGATATCTGTTAGGTGCTTTGAAGGAATCTAAATCACAAAATACACGGTACTGATATCGGCTACCATTTCTTTGTCGATGTCGGCTAGATGATTCAAGGCAATTGAGACCACAACAGACACATTACCGATGTCGATTTCTAACGGGTCAAAAACAATTTTCAATATAAGTTGAATATTTTGACCATTTTTCTTAAAAGACACCTTGAAGTTTCTTTGGAGGATAAAGCGGAACATTAGTGTCAAATCACATTCTCTTAAATGGTGGACAAATGATGTTAAAACACAAATTGAACCTTGCTGGGAGAGTTTGAAAGGTAATTAATGTTCAATTTTCCTCATACTTCTACATTAGATTCTCGTTTGATTAATATGAATGATTATGTTTCTACAAACCCATGATATATAAGTTGAATTTTGCAAAGCATTGTTGCATTTAGTTTGCTAGTTAATGAAATTTATGTTTGAATTTATATTGTGGCGGGGTTTAGGAAATATTAATATAGACCTAAATTAGTTGAAACTATCTATGATTGTATGTTCGGTCATATGGACAGAACTCATTGTTTTAATGGCAATCGCACAAGTGTTTGGGTATAGGATTTTGTAACTAATTTTATTGAATATGCATTCTCCAACGCCGTTAGGGAGAATGTGAGTTATGTATATTATTGTCCTTGCAAAAAGTGTCAAAACACTATGATATATGAAAACTCGAACAACTTGAGAGATGACTTGTATTTGTATGGGGTTGACCGGACCTACAACAATTGGCTTTGACATTGGGAGGATGTGGGCAAGCCTAACGTTACCAATGCAGGTGATGATAGTGATAGATTGGATGAGTTGGTAGAAGAAGTGGTGAAAAACGTTGGTGGAAATCTGGAGAGAATTTCTGCTTTGCCCAAACACAAGATTGGTTTTGTGTTCGGTTGCCAATGAAGGAATGACTATATTGAAAGCGACTTTGCAGTTGCTAAATGTAAAAAAAAGAAGAAGCAAAGTTCTTATAGCGATGTAGGATTTCTGCTTCGTTGAAAACCATGAAAAACATGTTACCACTGGGCAACAAATTACCGGAAATAGATTATGAGGGCAAAAAGGTTGTGTCCTATGGGTAACATCAATAAAAATATGAAAATAAAAACATGGAAAATGTAAGACTGAAATCAACACTTTTATATGTACCTTTTTCCAGCCGCTCTTTCTCAAGTTGTACTGGATCAAGGGGAAGACGAGCAACCGAGTGGAAAAAAGGAAAATAGAAATTCTGGAAAATAAAAAGGAATTTTATAATTTCACCTAATTTTTTATTAATTACAAGGTAAGTCCCCTGGCTTGTTTCCTTTTTCAAAAAAAGAGAGGAAAAAGTGCAAAAATGACCCTATTTTTATTAAATGAAGAAAGTGCATATATAACCCTGTAAAATCTGAAAGTGTGAAACTAACCCTATGTGTTTGTAAAATTGTGCAATTATAACCATTTTGCTCAATTCCGACATTGACTCAAAAAATCAGTCATTGACCAAACATAAAAAGACAGAAATACCTCTAAGTTGAAACTTGAAAATTTATAAACCATTTTCCCCCTTCACTTATTTTTCTTCAAAAACACCTCCGTCGCTCCAGCGATGCTCCACCGTCGGACCTCCGCCCACAACCTGTCGTTGATCCACTGCCACGCTGTCGTCGTCACCTGTTCTCACCACCACTCCCTCCCTCACATGGAACCACTAGCCCCACCACTTGAAACCAGGCCCCGCCGCCCAGAAACCCTAGCCACTACCTCTCTCTCTCCACCACTTATCCTCCCGCTCAACTCTAGCCACCGTCTCTCCCCTGTCACCACTTCTCCCTCCCCCCTCGCTCAGCCCTAGCCCCTCAAACGTTTCCCCCACATCTCCCCTCCCCCCCCCCGCTCAGCTCTAGCCTCTCAACCCCAACCACCACCTCTTCCCCCACTCAACCCTAGCCGCTTAACCCCCCTCTTCCCCCACTTCTCCATCGTTACTGCTATCGCCACCGAAAAATACCCTATCGCCAATCAAATCCCTTCCCCCGCGTCATAAAACCCTCGCCTCCATCGTCGTACTGTAGGAAGAGGAGCGTCGGCGGAAGACGGAGCGGAAGAGGAAACGACGTGGGCGCCAGTGAGGAGAAGGTGGGTGGCGGTTTGAATGGGGATGTGATCATTGGAAACGACAAAAATGGGGGGAATCAAAGATGGAAGTGGAGGCAAGATGGTGGCTTTGGGCTGAGACAGTGGTTTCAGGATGAAAATTAGGGGAATCAGAGATGGAAGTGGTGGGGGGGAAGAGGGGAATCAAAGATGGGAGCTGTGGCAGGATGATGAGGAAGAAATGGGAGTGGGGTGAGGAGGTCTTTTCATAGTATTTAAAAAAATTAACTTGGGGATATTATGGTCTTTTCATAATTTTCGGCCAATTTGGCCGTTGACATTTTGGTCAACGAAATACAAGGTTATTTTTTCACTTTCAGAATTTACAAGATCATTTCTGCACTTTCGTTTAAAACATATGGTTAAAAATACATTTTTCTCTATAAAAAATCCCACATAAATTATAACTTTTATAGTAGTAATTATAAATGGTTCCAAACAAGAATTTGTGATTTATAATTCTAGCAAAACTATTAATTTTGAAGAAAAAAAAGGTTTGGTTCACATTCCTGCTCTTAGATTTGGTACCGGTTGAACCCGACCGTGGTTATCTAGCAATTTACAGACAGAGCTGAAACGTGATCACTCGTGTTCATTGTTCATACGGGCTAGTGAAGTTGGAAGAGATCAGCTAGCAAACTCCCACAACATGGCCGCACCAAGTTCGCTGTTTAACCAACTCCAGGTTTTAAAATCTACAACTCCCATTTCTCTCAATTTCATCATCTTTTTTTTTGTTGGAATCGAACGGATCAATTTGATGTCGACCATTCTATGCACGTAGGCTGCAGAACCCTTTTTCGTGATGGCGGGGCCCAATGTGATTGAATCAGAGGAACACATTTTCTACATGGCGAACCACATCAAGGCCATTACTTCCAGGTACCCTTTCAGACAATTTGTTTGTGATTGAATCTTGAGGAGAAGATATTGATCTTAGGTTTTGGTTTAAGGGATGGATTAAAGTATGGATTTTGGTGATAAATGGATCAAATGGCGTTTTTCCCCCACTTGGATTCTGCAGCATTTTTTATTCACATTGAATTTCATCTTTTTTATATGTTTGGGCTAGCATTGCAAATTTGCAATAGATTGTTGTAGTTAAATCGATGCTGATAGAGTTGCTGCTTGTCAATGTCCATGTTAATGAAGTTTCACTTGTAGATTGGGATTGCCGCTGGTGTTCAAGTCCAGCTTCGACAAAGCCAACCGGACATCCTCAAAGTCTTTTCGTGGCCCTGGCTTGGCTGAAGGCTTGAGTGTGAGCATATAAACAACTTTTCCTGCCTCCGTTGCACTCTTCGTTAGAAGATTAATTTAATGAAATTGTGCTAAAATCTTGCCTGTATTATTTTGCTTAAGAGTTTGGTGAATATTGTGTTCAGAGAAGCCTAGCCAGTTTGTAGCACTCATCTAGCTGTACTTGTTTTCCAATTTTTCAGATACTTGAAAAGGTTAAACTAGCATATGACGTTCCGATAGTCACTGATGTTCACGAGACAATACAGGTGACTCGCTTTAACTTTTCTGTTAATTTAAGCTGCCGCATGTGTAAATTTTAGTCATCCATGTGCTGTGCTTTGGGCATGAACATCATAGATATATCTTAGTTTAAGTGGCAGCCACCATTTATTCCAGCTTTCTAACTTTTGAAGGGCTATTTGGACTCCAGTTTATATGAAATCTTGCTTTTGTAAATATGATGTGTAAAAGGCGTGAGTTCATTCTCTAAAATGGTAACCGTGCGAAGATTACAGAGGATTATGACCCACTTTAATAGCTTGCAAGTTTCTACTTCTTTTCTTAGTGTGAAGCAGTTGGCAAGGTTGCTGATATAATCCAGATTCCTGCTTTCCTTTGTCGTCAGGTAAAATAGATCTTACATTTTCGTCTTACGAGATGTTGTCTCCCCTTTAAAGTATCATCTCCATGAATCAGTAGATGCATTTCTCTTACGACATATTATAATATTTGTGTATTTGGTGAAATCAATGGCTTTCATGGCCTTTCCAAATGACAGACAGACCTGCTGGTTGCTGCTGCCCAGACAGGCAAGATTATTAACATTAAAAAAGGACAGTTTTGTGCTCCTACTGTAAGTAGTCTGCTTGCTTTGTTTTCCCTTTGTTCTCTATCTCATTAGATATTTATGTACACAATCAAAGTGCATACCAGCCAATAACCTGATTGTTGGAATGCTATTCAGGTCATGGTAAATTCCGCTGAAAAAGTTAGGTTGGCAGGGAATCCAAATGTTATGGTCTGTGAGAGAGGAACCATGTTTGGCTATAGTATGTCCCTCTGAATTCTTATTTACTGATCTTTCTATGATCTCATTTTTTTTATTTGTTAGTGGCAATCATCTAGATACCCATCCAGTCTAGTTCTAAAGAAAAAATTATATCTTTTTGCAGTCAAATTGATTTTGACCATGCAATTAAGATTCAAAGTATATGTGTGTACTATATGGTTTTAAGAAGTAATTAATGCCTGCCACTATGGAGTTCAAGATCTTCATGCTAATGCAGTTTTTCATTGCTAGTTGCTCCAAAATTTCATGAATAAATGTATTTGTATACTGGCCAACTCTTAAGTAGTAAGAAAAAGCCTTGTTCTTTTAATCTTTTACATTGTGTCTTGCTTTATTGTTGCTGCTTTAGTGGAAAGATGATTTTATTATTTATCCATGCATCATTGGATACACGAGGGAGACAATTACCTTTGAGTTATCCTTTTGCCCCTGTATCTTATTTTCTATTTATTTCCTGTTCTTGGCAGATGATTTGATTGTTGATCCTCGCAACTTTGAGTGGATGAGGGAAGCCAATTGCCCAGTGGTACATTATACAATTACTATATTAAGCACTACCTTTGTAATCAGTACAGTCAATTCCCCCGTGTCAGTAGTTATGCACTCAACTGTTCCTCATATTTCCTACATGGCTTTAATCAACTTAAATTTTCAGGTAGCGGACGTGACACATTCATTACAGCAACCTGCTGGAAAAAAGGTGTGCATAATATAAAACGTTTGAAAGAAACTTGCTTTAGACTTTGATAAATTTAAATGGCAATGCCACAATGAACTGCTTTTCTTTTTCTTCACTCTTAAACAGCTAGAAGGAGGTGGTGTTGCTAGTGGAGGTCTCCGAGAATTGATACCTTGCATTGCTCGGACAGCAGTTGCAGTTGGTGTGAATGGTTTATTTATGGAGGTATGATTTTAAGTGGGCATTGACAAAAGATTTATTGTTTCTGAGTGTAACATTGTTGCTGAGTTTACGATGTAGTGACTATGGAAATTTGTAATAGCATATACTATAGAAGGAAGAAACACTGATTTTCCAATCACAAGTTTTAGAATTTAGGAATTTCATATACTGAGGTGTACTTTATTTTATTTTTTTGAGATAGATGGGTGTCGAATCATATATTCGTCAGTCTCTAGGGCTGAAGAATTTGCCCAATTCCTATGGTGAGAAAGGGTACTGCTATAGCTCTGAGTCATTATCTCATCCAAGTTACTAACATCATTAGGTTTTCTGTTGGAGTTGAGCTTGAAGTGTTGGACAGTGTCTGCCTACAAGTTGCACTTATTACTGTAATCTGGGTTTCCGCAACTTCACTTCAAAATTTGCCATTCCTAGACTCATTTTTCACATGCATCACGTTTGTGCTCACTTTGTTGTGCCTAGCTTTCAATCTTTGCTTCCCGAAAATAGTTATTAGTGCATCAGGAGAAATTGAAATGAAATGAAGTGGTTAAGTTGTTGATTTTATGTTGTTCTGCTTTCTTTAATTGAAGCTGCCTTCGTTGATTGGTTTTACTGCTACAAATTTAATTGGAATTTTTATAGCTTCTACTACCATTCGGTCCATTCTTAACTTTTCCTTAACTTCTTATTTATAGTCCTAAACTCTTACCTCTGATCTTTTTAAGTTCTAATTCGTTAAATTATCCAAATTAAGACTATAGAATCGAATACTGGGATTATGTTCCTTCTTTTACTTGCCACATCACTAGTCTTTGCTAAAATTAATTCATGCCTTCCCAGGTGCATAATAACCCCCTAAAGGCTCCAGTTGATGGTCCAACTCAATGGGTAAGTTTACCATCTTTTGCATACCTATCTTACAATTTCATTATTTTGAATGTCTTTAAAGCTGTAAGTTTGTAATTACTAAATTGTGATTTTGATCTGCTCATTTCTTTTTATTAGCCACTTCGGCACTTGGAGGAACTGTTAGAAGAGCTCGTCTCAATTGCTGTAAGTTATCCTTGTTGCGCAACTCTAAATGAAATATTCATCTTATCCATCATGTGTGTTTTTTTTCCTTTTTTCATTTTTGCCCTCTTTTGTCAAACTTGTCTGTTCCCAATTTGATGTATAATCTTGAACAGTTTCCTTTGGATTTATGCATATGCTGTCATCTGATTTGGAGGTTTTGCCATGTCCTTCTTGGAATGTTGTGAATAGCAATTCTGTTTTTTAAGATAATATAATCCTGATTATTCACGCAGCTAGGATCTAATTTTAAAAGGATGCTTCAGTTCTGCAGATAGTACATACTTTTGTTTTCCTTAGGAAAAAGAATAAAAATATGATATGTGGTAATAAGCAGTACGGCGTTAATAGTTTCACTGCTGTTCCTAAATTGTCAAGGTTCTATTTATCTATTTTTCTTCTCTGTTTTCCTTTATTCCATTTAAGTGATTTGAAAGTTGTTTTTGCAGAAGGTTAGCAAGGGGAAGCAACAGTTCAAAATTGATCTCACTCCTTTTGAAGATTAGAGATGCTTCTAAAAGTAAGTATGCAGCATCATCAATCACTGATTGTTTACCTACTTCTGTACTCCCAATTTGCATGCCTGAGTGAAACATGCGTATGGATAAATATGTGCACTTGCAAATGAGTAAAAAAACATGCTGAAATTATAGCAGCTAAATTGGGGTTGTATTTCTGCTCTGATACTTAAAATTATAGAACAGCCTTTTATACCATCAATATCATCCTGCAAATGAACTGATACATACAAGCTGAGTGTGTGACATTTGTGCCACAATATGGTGCTATCACCCGAATGCGTGTTTATTTGATTTGTCACTTGCAATCTTTTAATGCCATGGAAACTTGCAGATGTTTGGCCAACTATCCTATGTGTGTTTCAGTCAGTAATCGGCCTCAGAATATGGAATGTGATTCTTTCCGAGTGTATTGCATGGGAGCTTCCGTCTCTTACAAACCATGGTTGGATGTATCTTATGAAGTCGGTCATTATAAGTATTAGCATTGTGTTAAAAATTAATGTATGAACCGTGATGTTTTTTCCTATCGACCTAGCTAGGGTCCATAGTGTGAATGGAAGATGAAAAGTGTAGTCTTGTATTGAATGTTGTACATTGCAAACAATTCCACAACTGAGTGTGATTGTTCTCCATTCCTAGTATCTTTTAGAAGTATCATTTTGAAACATGAAGTTTAGAAAGAAGCAATGCACATCTTAGAAACTGTAGAAAGAAGCAATGCACGTCTTCAAGTTTCATTAATACAAATAAACCTCTTTTCAATACCAATACTCACATGTAGTTTCTGAATCCGTCTACGGCTAATTTTCTATTCCTTGCCAAAAGTAATTACAAAATGTACATTAAGAAATTGGAGTTTCAATGGCTACATGTGTTCATCTTGAAATTGTATCTTGAGCATGTTGAATTGTTCATGATATACCAATTCCAGCTGTAACATCAGATAATTACATATGAGTTTGAACATGATCCCAGGATTGAATCTTCTACAATATATCACCGACTATGCAACAGCTTTTCAGCTAAGTGGTAACAGATGATGATTCTTGTGCTCGTGGAACATATATGACTCAAGAAAGTGAAACTCCATATGGGTTTCTTCACAATAACGACTAAAAGATCACCTGCAGAGCTTCAGATTAACCAAATCCAAAGAACAAGTCACACATTTTTCAAAGATGACAAATTCTAGATGGTTTTATGCTTTTCCAGGTTCAACAAAGACCAAACTCTCGAAGCTCATGTTGACTATGAAACGAGCTACTCTTACGCGCATCAAATGAAAGAATAAGGAAAAGGATGCAGTGAATAATACAACGAAAGAACTAGTACCTTAATCCTACAAATAAAAAAATTGAAAACAGTGCCAGAACCAAAAAAAAAAAGTTACACTTCAAGCTAAAAATCGCAGGGAGAAGTTAAGCCGTCGGAGATATTTTCACATAAAACAAGACAAGGACTTTAGTTGTTATTGCTGTTGAAAACTGCATCTTATAAAGTGAGGGAGAGTGAACTGTGAGTAGCCCAAGAACTTAACACAGAAATCCAATGCTCTATTTTTGCCACCCCCTCCCCCCAAAAGCTCTAGAACTGCTCAATTTGGTGAAAATTTTAGCAACAGGAAAGAAGGCATAGTCATATAATTAAGCAAAGGAGATAAGCTTACAAGTGTCATATCATTAGTGAACGTGCCTTTTCTTTATCTCAGAAGCAAGATTAAGATGAAAATGGGTATATACAATCTAATCTGAAAGGCTGCATTCATCTAAATTAACCAAATACAAAACAGAAATTGAGGAATCCCAGAGATTGTTTTGACATGTAGTCCCCAGTGCCTAAACTACAAACTAAATACCATCAAAGCCAGTAACCACAACAAGAACTAATGAACCTAATAAAAGTCAGCACAAAATTTTCTTTTGAACCAACAAAACCAGAACACCGAGTTAAAATATAATCCACCGAACTATTCCACGAAACTACAACAGAAAAATATGTAGGACTCTCGGGTGAGGATTCCAAGCTCCCATGTAATACATGAAAGATTTATCAGAGTAAATTCAAAGCTCCCCTTTTCCCCCAAAAGCACTAGAATTGCTCAATGAGGATTCCACCAACAGAAAAGAGAACACTTTCATATCATCAAGCAAAGAAGTACCAGGTAGATACAACTTGCCAGGCTATTTTCAGCAAAAATCACAGCATAAGAAGACCACAAGGAACATTGAGGAATTCAAGAGATTGTTCTGAGGTGACAAACTAAATACCAATACAGACAGTAACCGCAAGAAGAACTAAAAAGCCCAATCAAACTGTCGGTGACAAAATTTTCTATTAATCCAACAAAACCAGAAGTGCGTTATTCTAAACCAACCCAAAAAAAGGGGGAAATAGTAAGCAAACAATTGTCATCCGTTCTTCAGTTCTACATATCACCTTTCACTTCCCTAGGCTTCTTTCTTTGGCTTTTTAGCCGTCGCTTGCGAATACAAGAAAGTTCCAAATATCGCAATAGCAGAGCCAAGAGCATTCAGTGGCCTGACGGGATTCCTGAAAACCAACACCGTAGCCACAATGACCACCACCCTCTTCATCGTGTTCCCAACAGAGAATGTAAGCGGGCTGATGTCATCCAGAGCTTGGTAAGACGACTGATTATAAAGATGGTAAAAAAGGCCAGACAAAATTACCCAAAAGTAAAATGTAGAGGGCTGTCCAATGCTCTGAATAGCCTTATGATACCCTGCAACCCACTGAGAACCTTCAACAAAAACCGCCACAGGGAACAGATAAAGGAACGAGATTATAGTAATCCATCCATACAAATTCAATCCATTAACCTCCTTAAAACTCTGCAGACTCTTCTTAGAGTAAATGTTGCGCAAAACAAACCCGAAATTGCTGATCATTGCGCCCCACAGCCCCCCAAAATTAAACGACACTTCAGTGACAGCAGCCAGGGAGCAACCAAACACAATGGGGAGAATAGACAGCCAAACATTCAAAGGGTAAGTATCGCCAAGAACCGACGAAAAGATCACAGTAAACACAGGCTCAGCAGACTTAATAACATGAGTGAAGGAAACTGCCACCTTGGAAAAAGAAACACACGCAGAGATGTGTCCTACTGTGTGAAATAGCGCAGGTCCGAGAAGTGCAACGATGAACGATTTCGACACTTTCGGCGCAGGCTGGAGCTTCGCAGACCACAATGCAAGCATCCACACAGCACCGCAGAAGAGCTGAAACGACGCGAGAAGCCATGGGTATGGGAAGATGTTGAGCACCTTCTTGTTGTATATGTTGAACACAATGTTCTGGAAATACCACAGACCGAAGATCAATGGCAGCTGGTACTTCTTCTTGTCTGGTGCCGGGGTCGGGGTCGATTCTTGTGGAGCATCAGATGATGCTGAACGGACAACCTGCGATATGGGTTTCGGAGGAACCCCAAAAGGGTGTCCCAGGGACCTGGGAAGCCCCATTTTTGTGGGGCCGCCGCCATGGATTGGGGAGAAACTAGGAATTCTTGCTGGGTTCCTCGTGTAACTGAGATTTGGATTGATGATGGGATGTCTCCCTCTGGATTTGGAGAGGGTGGGAACCGGCGATGGCAGAAGATTCAAGCTCAGCATTTTTTTCTGCAAAGATTGGAAAGATGTTTGCAGAAATTAAGGAGGGCGAGATGAAGTGGTTTTGAAAAGGAATATGCTAGTAGTGGAAACGTACTGGACTGTTACCGGAGAGTTGACAGTGAGGAGAGGGGCCAAGATCGATGGTTTTATTTACCCATGTTTCTCTAACATTGACACTTTTTTTTTTGAAATAATTTTTTAATATTGATACATTTTATTTTTTTGTAAATTCTAGATTATTTTCATCCACTCATTTTACTTTTACCATTTCAATGAATTCTCAACCACTAATTCTACCTTCCTAAATTCTTATGCCAAAAATAATTGTGTCAATATTAAAGAACCGGATGGAGTAGGAAAAATGGGAAAAATGACTATAAGAATGAGAAAGTGAATGAATGACCTTGTAAAATTTGAAAGTGAATGAATGATCTTGTAAAATTTAAAAGTGAAGGAATAACCACATAAGATTGTTAAAATATGCAGTTTTGCCAATTTAAACTATTCAGTTGGACCAAAAGGCGATAACGCTCGCCCGCAGCGCCCCCATCTGTCCGACACCACAGACCTTGATGGGAGAGGTAAAGTCACGGTAGCCC
>JAULKK010000011.1:6500072-6511087 GCA_032355705.1 Rubia peregrina | reverse complement strand
ACATGATGATATTAGAGTCTATATACTAATTGAAATTTATGGTCAAACATGGTCTGAGAAAGTTGACCAAAAAACATGTCATTACTGCTGGGACGAAAGGAGTATCTATCTACAATATTTTTCAGGAATCTATCTCCAATATTTTCCAGGGACTTTTCTTCAATTTTTCCCATCATTTTTCTCCAACTGCAATCTGCAAAAAAAAATAGTCAAAATTTGAAGAAAAAAATATGATCATTGAACTGAAAATCATAAACATCATCTACATTTAGCAAAACATCAACTAAAAATGGAAGAAAAAATATAAAAAATCAACAAAAACATGAAAAACATCGGCATAGTCATCAAAATGAAAAATCATAAACATAAACATAAACTATAACTAACAAAACATCAATTGAAAATCATAAAATACTAACTACAATTTCATCAAGAAATATTTTTAAAAACTAAATAAAAATTAACAAAATTTTGAAAAAATCAACTTAATCGCCAAATTGAATAGTATAAGCATCAATTACAACTAACAAAACATCAATAGAAAATCACAAAGCACTAAAAAAAACTTACATTGTCAAATAAAATAGCAAATTTAAAATGTCAAACTGAAAAATTATAAATATCAACTACGAATAGAAAATTTTCAATTGAAAAATCACAATACTTCAATAAAGTTTAAATTGTCGAATTAAATATCAATTTCAAAACGTCAAACTGAAAATTATAAACATCAATACGACTAGAAAAATATCAACTGAAAATTATAAAACATTAACAAAGCTTAAGTTGTCAAATTAAATATCAATTTTAAAACGTTAAACTGAAAATCATAAAAATCAACTACGACGAGAAAAAAATCGACTGAAAGTGACAAAACATTAACAAAACTTAAATTGTCAAATTAATTAGGGGTGGCAAATAGACTCATAACCTGCGGGTCAAGTGGGTCATGTAATTTTAAACCCGTATGAGTATGGGTAAAATGGGTGGTTGAAAAATATGGTTGGGTTTGTTGGTAGACCGCGAGTTTATCCATATGGGTTATAACACATATGAGTCAATATATAGGTTGAAACCCGCGGGTTTTACCCATGTGAGTTGATGCATAAATCCATATGGGTTTATATATGGGTTGAAACCCGCGGGTTTACCCATTTTTGACCTGTGAGTTGAATGACTTTCAACCCGCGGGTTGAGAGGGTTTCAACTCGACCCGTTTTGACCCGACCCATAGTTTACCCATCATAAAATGAATCAAAATGGGTCATACCCATATTTTTTAATTACCCATTTTACCCAACCCATTTTTGACCCGTCCACCCATTTTACACCCCTATTAATAGGCAACATTTCTTATTTAACAATTACCAGTGTGGAGTTTTAAAAATTGCTTCTATAGTTGCTTCTTAATTAACGAGTTCGTACATTTTTTTTGAACTGTCAACAAATCAATTATTGCCACTTACTTTTGTATTTTAATTAATTATAATTTAAAATGAAAAAATGTCTAAGAAATACTTATTTAAGGAGGTCCATTGTTGGTAGTTGATTTTTAAGAGTCTGTCTCTTGAAGACGGTCTTTTCATAAATAATGGAAAAATCAAGGTTTAAAGTGTAAATTAGAAGAAATAAAAATAAATTTTTCGGGTTGCATGAACCGGGTTATAAATTTATAACTACTACGTGTTGCATAATACATTTTTAATATTGCAACTAAAGTCTTTTACTTTTTATTATTCTAATTAAACCATGTCTTTCCATAAGCTTATGGAAATACGATCTTTCCCAAGATTTTCCCAAATTTTAAATAGTTTTTGTTAAAATTCATGATGTGACACTTAAAAAATGTTCCTTAAGTTCAATACCATTGTGGATGCTCTAAGGTACTAATCGGAATTCTCCATGCCAAAATGTGAAATGCCTAATGTACTCTTAGATATTTTGTAATTTTATACACTCCCTATGTTTCTTTATTACTGGCACATTTTTTCTTTTGAGTTGTTTCTTTTATATTGACACAGTTTCTATTTTTGGTAAGATTCCTTTAATTTCACTCACTCATTCTACTTTTTACATTATACATTCAATTTTATCCACTCATTTCCTTCACCTAAATCCAAACACTTAAACCTATGGTGCCACTTATAAAGAAATGGAGGGAGTACATATTTAAAAAAAAATAAAGTCTTGGGAAAGACCACCCTTATGGAAAGACAAGGTTGAATTAGAATTATAGAAAGGTAAAAGTTTTAGTTGCAATATTATAAATTTATTATGCAACGTGTAATAAATATAAATTTATAACCCGATTAATGCAATCCAATTTTTTATATTGATTTCTTTTAATTTACAGTTTAAACTTTGATTTTTTCCATAACTTATGAAAAACTGTTTTTCAAGAGACGAACTCTATTCAAAATTATATAAATAATAGTTGAAAGTCTTCTTTTAGACCGAATAACAATTAAACTAATTATGACAAAAATCGTTTCAATAATTTTTATAATTAAATTATAATTATTTATAAATTATAATACATTTTAGAAGTTTTCCAAAATTAATGAATCTCATTGCAATAATTAAAAACAAACCTCAAATCACTCATTAGTTATATCAATTATAAAATGACCAAATTTAACAATTAATCTATCTAAAATAAGACAAAAGGAGATGGTCTCCCGTTAGATGGACTAACGATTATACTCCCTCAGTTTCTCTATTTGTGGCACCATAGGTATATGTGTTTGAATTTATGTGATAAAATGAGTGGATAAAATTGAACATACAATGTAAAAAGTAGATTGAGTAGATGAAATTGAAGAAATCGTTCAAAAAATGGAAAGTGTATCATTTAAAAGTGTTCCACAAATAGAGAAACAGAGGGAGTGCCAATTATGAAAAATCTCGTTTCAATCGTATTTAGGATCAAATTATAATTATTTATACATTGCGATACATTTTTAAAAAAACAAAGTTATAACATTGTTGCAATAAATAAAAGAAACACCAAATTATCTCATTAGTCACATCAATTATAAAATTACCCTGTCTAATGGTTAGTCGATTTAAAATAATATTTTGTGAGACAAATAATAGTGTCAAAATTAAATGCATGAATAATAGAAAAAAACATGTCTTTTGAAAGACGGTATTTTTATAACTTGACCGTGAATCACAAATTAGAAGAACTTAAAATAAAATTTTAAATCACATTAATTGGATTATAAACTTATAATTACTATATATTACATAGTAAATTTTTAATATTATTAATTTTTTTACATTTCTATAATTTTAATCGAATAATTGGAAAAAAAAATGTGAACTACTCTGCGTGAAATAATTCATAGCGGGAGGGAGTAGCTCACATTTATTAGGCCGGCTTCAATACCGGTACTAGATTGACAATTACAGCTATGGACGGTGATAGTAGAGATGACCTTGAGCGCGGCGGAGTAGCGGTGGATATGACGGATTCAGTACTTATCTCCACCGCTGCCGCCGTCGACGACTCTTCCTCGTCGTCCCCCACCTCTTCGCCTGATCGCGATGCCATTTCTCCAGAGTACAGTGAGCAGAACATTCCCCTCTTAAGTCAATCTCAGCGGCCAAAGCCAAAAGTCAACATCTTCTCCGTCTCCTACCCGCGGCGCAAGCCGATTAAGGTCAGTTCTCTTCTTTTAATCTGATTGAAATTAGAAAGGTTTTCTTCTTCTTCTTTTGTTATTGATTTCATTTTAGTATGTTGCAGGAACAAATTACAAAAGTAGGTGAAACAGAGATGTCGCCATTTATGCAATTTTTGGTTTGGATATGGAATGGCTCAAGGTACTCTGGTCTGCTATGCATGGCTGTGGCATCTATTATCTACTGCTTTATGGAAGTTGTTTCAGATGTTTTCACCGGTACGTCTTTTATTGACTGCTATTTGGTTCAAATTCTATTGTGTAAGAGCGAATGCTATGCTGTAATTTAGTGTTAAGCTCATCTGCTTACTAAGTAGCGTGTTTTTTACTGGCATTTTTCACAGCGATGCATACTCCCTTCCACTATGAATGCCCTGTGTGACTATTCCTTGATCAGTTTTTGCTATCTTTTATTGTGATATTCTGTCAGTGTATTGAGTTGGAACATTATCCCCAGTAATTTTGTTACGTTTTGCGTACTGTGTTAGTTATGCGTTATTAAATAATTAATACTTAGAAAACCTTCAAGAAGACTGTTCATATGATAGGTATGACAAAGATAGTGGGACGGAGGGAGTAGTTCAAGAATAGTAGCATTTAGTTGTCTTTGCTGTGTCTAGTTCCTCAGCTTATATTTATTTATTTTCATTTCTATGTTTGCAGTACATAATATGTTGTTAATCTAAATGGCAGCTCAGTCAATTCCTCTTTTTGAGGTGGCGTTTACAAGATGTACGATCATCTTGGTTTTATCCTTTCTATGGTTGAAAAGAACCAGACAACCAATATTTGGTACAACTTCTAGTGTCAGGAAACTGCTGGTTTTGAGAGCACTCATGGGATACCTATCCTTGTTGAGTTTTGTATATTGGTATGTTTATTACTTGTATTATGTAAGAAGGATTTACTCCTCTTTGTTTTTTTGTTGCTTCTGTTAGTCTTGACTCTTGAGTAGAGGAAGACTGTTTTATTCTTATACCTGAAAATGTTGACAATGACATTGCCAACAACCAAGAAAATTAATGCGTCCAAAATGCAACCTGTTATGTGTGGGAGTGGTTTCAGACTTCTTGATGCTTGAGCCTTTTCAGTGAAGTCCTTGTTATCTGTCTGGCTTCCTTAATTCTGTAAATGTTCATTGTGCTTGAGTTCTAGGAAAATAGTGTTACTTCATCTTGAATGGTATTTACATGTTTTGTTCTCTTTTATTGTGGTTATTAACCTTTTCATACCATAAACTTCCTGCTAGAGTTACGTTCTGGATGTTGAACTTAATTTACTAGTGACTGTTTGTTAATCCATTTCCTTTTCAGCATCCAGAGAGTTCCAGTATCAGAAGCAGTAATACTGAGCTTTACAACTCCAATTATGGCTGCTATTGCCGCAAGAGTTATATTACATGAGAAGTTAAAAATTGCAGAGATTGGAGGTAATTTTCTATATGTTTGGACTTTATTTGTGGTAATGTTTCCTTGAGTATTGTATCTTTTTAAGTGTGAATAAGTTTCCATCATCATTATATATATTTTTTTCTTTGGAGAGGGAGGGTGGTCAGGGAGTTTCCTGAGATAGAATTACTGAATTCCAAGATGTTGCATGGAAGATTTTAATTAATTTACGCAAGAGGGGGGTGGGGTGGGGGGAAGTACATCTTCAGCAAGAAAAATAAGGACTACTAGACTAGACTTATTTGTGTATCTTAGAGAGGCTGGGATGCTTCCCTCTTGAAGCCCGCCCTTTCCTTTTCTCCTATGTGTGTGTATATGTTTTTGGCTTGGGGTTGGGCAAGATACTTGCTGAAAAGAGTGCTGTCTCTCAAAATAAGAACCTGCGAATGAAAACAAAGGACTATATTGTGTATTTATAATTTGTTACTGGACTTGTGGAATTGCATCTGCGAATTTGTTGGATGACATCTACTAAACTGGGCCCAGACTTTCTCTCATCACCCCATATATATTGTAAGTGTATTTTTTTTATCTATGGGATTTCTAGAATAGTTAGCCAGTGTCTTCCTTTTAAAGCATGAATTTGCTTCAAAGGTTTAGGTCATTAGTATGGTTCACAGGAAAAATCCCGTAAATTTAGACATATTCTGCAAGTTTGCAACTAATAGTATGGACAAATAGTTGACCAGGGCTAATAGTTCTGGAGACTGGTCATTGGTCTAATAGAAATCGTACTATCAGCTCCAACAGAATTGCTGATGGAGCAGGGTGCTACTTGTTGAAAGAAAGAGCATGAAAATATATAACTTATATAGGGAAAGGTGTTCTCTGAATTGTTGTTCTTTCTCTTCACCCTTATGTTAATTCTTCATGTGCTTTTCAGCCTGTCTATCTTATTATCCTTCTTGTGTCCTCTTCAATCATGTCTTTTTACATTTGTATGTTGGTTTCTTTAGCTGTTAACTTTTGATACAGCACGGGTGTATGCACACGCTAGATTGATCTTAGACCCAAGATTCCAAAACCGCTAGGCGCTAGTCGGGCGGACTGCTAGCACCTAGAGGACTAATAGGAGATTAATTGGGGATTAATCGGACTAGGCAGATTTGTATATTATTTCCTAACAAATGAACACCTCACTAAACTCAACATCAAAGAGTAACAAGTTCGTTATAGAATGGAAATATTGAATTATAAACTCAACTGTGTCTCAAAAATAAATCTAAGAAGCATAGAATAGACTGGAAATCCGTTACATCTGAAAATCAGAAATTAGTTAAATTTAAGAACTAAATTACTATGTTCAATGGAAATCTTCCGTTTTGATTTTTTTATCATCTTTCTTTTCTGCACCCCATCTTATTTTTCTTTTTTTTTATCCTTTGTACAGGTCTCGCCTGCAGTTTTTTCGGGGTGATGTTTATTTTTCAGCCTTTTTTTCACGGACAAGGTAATGTCATGAATTGAAGTAACTCTACTGTCTATATATAAATTTTAATTTCTCTCGCTTTCTTATTTCGATTCTGGGGCTATGTTAATATTTGTTTTCATGGTATATGCTACATTCTTGAGCTGTAGAATTGTTTCTATAAAGTTACGTGTATAACTATAATAGAAAGTATTTTTGGTTTAAGATGTCAAGCAAGATAAGAATAATAGGAATGGTGCAAAACAAATTTTGTATATTATAAGAATGACCAGAGTATTTGTTTAAAGCAGACTATACAGAGGCACTTTCCATGAGTGAAAAATTGCTTGGTTGGCATGCTGGGGAATTATGTTGAAATTTCTCTTTAACTATTGGTTCGAATTAATTTGAGCTGAAGTTTATATTGCTACGTGAACTCTTATCTACTTTCAGTTCAAGAAGTATTAGGCTGCACGGCTGGAGGTTAGAACTAGTGTGTTTGGGAGGACTGTTACTGGATTGCTTGAACGAGTAACAGATTTTAAACTTTGTTTTCACATGTCTCTGATAGTTTGAAGCTCGGTTATTTCGATCCTATTATAATTACTTAAATCATGAATACTCGAGGGTTTAATTTTTCCTGATTGCTATCATCAGGGAGGATAAATAAGTCATTTAGAAACGTTATTGTCTAAACTCTAAAGCACCTTTTTTTTGTAGATCCCCTAATTCGGTAACTCTGAGAAGCTTGTAGGGAAAATTCTCTGCATTCCAGCTTTTCTACAGAAATCTGAAATCTTTTCTCCCATTATATTTTAAAAGCAAATAATTCAGACAGTAATTTGGACATGTTCAGTTTCCAAGGATTTGTTCGCTAGTTAATAATGCTAGTCTTCTTTTCTCTTCTCTACATAATGGGACTTAAATCTATTTTTTACATCTTTTATCACTTGTTTAGAGTTTCGGCTTTTGCATGAATGCTCTTTTTACAGTAATTCTGATTTGTTGGCTTCTTTTTGAGCTTCAGCTGAGGCCAAGGAAGTAAGTTCATATGCCAAGGGAAGCTATCACATCTATGCTGTTTTAGTCGGTTTATTCTCATCATTAATTGGTGGAGTTAGCTACTGCTTTACAAGGGCTGGAGCTAAAGCAGTCGACCAACCTGTGTAAGAACACTCGTATTATTTGCTCTAATTGATGGCTTCTTGTATGTTTGTGTTCTCTGTGGACTGTGGTTTGTACATCAAGCCACCACCTGGTGTACTAGCACCCTTGAATCTCATCAGTAACTTTTCAGTTACTTGGATAAGTGTTAGACATGCACTTATAAGAACAAAAAAACTAAATTTTTACTCCACTCTGCGAGTTCACTTATATGGATCATCTGTTTTCGCCAGGGTGGGTTGAAGTTCGTGTCATTTGTATTTCAGCAGAAGGTGTCCTTTCTGTAATTTTTTCCCGATGATATTTGACCTGTTTCCATTCCCCTTTTCATTTTAGTTAATTATGCTCCTTTCACTACAATTGCATTGGACTTAAAAGGTCCTTGAACACATCGAAGCCTTTCAAATGCATGCCTCTCATCTATCGGGCGTATCTCTACTTTGTTTCTACTGTCTTCAGCACTATTGTCTCCATGGACCCATATCAGCATTTTGATTATGCTACACTCACTTTTCATTCATGTTTTATATTTCACTTCCGTTACTCTGATCCATAAATCACTGCCTGGAATGTAACCTTCCTTTTGATTCCAGCATTATTCATTATATAATTTGAATATTTACTTTCGTCTAAGAACTGAATCAAGACGCATTCTTGAAAACTTGTTTGTTCATGTTAGTGTATAGTGCAGCATGTAAAGGCATGTTCCCTACCCACATAGTTTTGTATATATAATTGTTTTTGACTTCCTAATACTCTGGCAGGAACCGACTGTGTTATTTATCAGATACCAATGATTGTCCTTCGGCAGTTCTTTTTATATTCTCAAGCTCATTTATACTCTTTTTCAGGCTCACTGTCTTCGCTTTTGGCCTAATTGCAAGCCCTGGCACAGCAGTTTCTTCGGCCATCTTTGAAGTAGGATTGCAGTTATCCTTGCGTTGGTGATTTCATCCTGCATTTATGAGTTACTGGATGAATTATTAACTTAAGCATGTTAATAAAATTATGCAAAATCTGACTAGGCTATGGTTGTCTTCTCTTCTGAGAGCTGTGCATGGGGTTTCCCTTTGTTTTCTTCTCTAATGAATTGAAACTCAATTGAAATTTTTCGTAATTCCTCCACTTTTTCCTTTGAACCTTTCTTTCGAAAACCTCAATTCTTTCGTTTACTTTGTTAACATGAATGAGATGATAGAGGTGGCAGCATAGTAGATTTTTGTTGTAAAAAAGTGGTCTAAAAGATATTATAGTTTCTCTGTATTGACTTCATTAGTAGTATTTTTATAAAACAACCAAATTGTTCACTACATGTTTAATTTTTTATCCATGTTTTCTTAAGTATCTGTGTTAAACCTAATTAAGAAGCCTCTCAGAAAGTTGCTCTACACAAATGGAGGGATAAAGTCTGATCATGACACTTTGCTTTTACATACTGTGAAGGAGGACATGCAGCCTCTATACCATGAATGCCTGAGTACATCTGATTATCCTAGTGACTGGAAATAAGGAAAGCCTATATAATATAGCGTGATGCTTCACTACTCTAATCTATATTTTCTTTAAAAAATATTCATAATGCAGTGTTTCTTTCGATCCGATTATGTCACGAGTGGAATATCTGTGCATTGAATCAGTTACAATTGGGATTGTTTGGTTTTCTGCAAATTCCTGCTAATAATGCTATTTTCCTAAGTACTAAGCTTTCAAATTCTATGCTGCTGTAAGATTATAGTTTGGAACTAAAAATTCAAGCTGTGGATGGTTAGAAGTAAAAGTCCCACCTCTTTTTTGGTTCATAAATATCCCTGAGCACAAGGAAACGATAGTATGATACATTGGATTGACATTGTGTCTTCCGACTTTCTATTTTGTGGAAGTAGAAGTTTAATTGTTGATGTGGTGGTGCTTTTGGTTGGTGTAGGGTTTTGTTCTTCCTGGATTTTACTCCCTAATGCTGATGGCTGTGCTTGGATTTTCAGCTTTCTGTGCGGAGGTACTTAATTTGAGTCTCTCATGCTGCCTGATATGTGATATGCGATTTCTGATGATTCTATATTGCATATTGTTGATCCTTTTTGGTTTCTAAACTCCTTCACTCATTCATTGTGATTGATGGTTACTTTTTCTGTATGTGTAGGTGACCTTAGCACGTGGACTTCAGCTCGAGAATACCGGCAAAGCTGTAAATGTGTTGTATGTCGAGGTATTTTCACGATCAGTTATTTATATATTGTGACCATACTTCCAATTCATTTATTAAAAATGTGTAGCAACTTTATGAAGCTGTTTTGACTATCATAACCATTTTATTTTTACTTTATTCTAAACTAAAAGAATCTTTTGCACCAAAAAAAGTACTTCATCCATGTTCCATGTGAATATGGTAGCTTAATTTACTTGTACGTACTTGTTAAAATGAATGGGTTATAACTTATAATATTGCTAAACCCGTCCGGAGTTGTGATCTGGGTCAGAAGAATGTTATTTTCGTTCTCCATTTGCCTCAAATTTCTTTGTAGGGTTATTTGTGTTGGTCTTTGTCAAGGCATGTCACTATGAGCTAAGATTTGTAGTCCAGAGTTCTCTCTTTTCTTAAAAAGAAAGAAAATTGATTGTTCTGCCCTCACGCTTTCTTTCATTTATCCAGTCGAAAGAACATATGTTGAAATTTTCAAGGAAGAGTACAGTTTTAAATTATTTATTCGCTTGTAATTGATAAATGCAAATAATGTGTAATTGTTACGATACCTGTCGTTCTCTTAATTAACACAAATGGGATGTTTTTCAGGCTGCCGTACAACAGTTGGTAGGAATGAGTATTTCCAGAGTAGTCCCAACATTTGGTAGACTAGTTGGGTGTTTACTCATCTTAATTTCAGCATGTTGTACAATGTACATGGGACCTGAGAAAGAGAGTGAATGAACATTCCTATGTTGAATATCTTCTTTAGATAATGAATGCTCTCCTTTACTCTATACACAACATAGGTATAAAAACACTCACATGGTGTCTCAAATTGTTCTCTCTTTCAGAACGGATATTCTTTACCAATCTATATTAGTCACCAGTTTGCTGATACATGGTGTGTGGGTATGAAGGGAGGCAGAATGTTACTCAACACCTGTAGAATGGTTTGATAGTATTTACGTAGAGACAAAGTCTTGTATAAAACTGTCTCATTGTGAGATCAAGGATAAAATAGACTTTTTACAAGTATTTTGGGGGGGGGGGGGGGGTTGTGGTTTTAAATAGAATTTATAGAAAGATTGGGAAACAAGGAGGGATTTGGTGTAAATATAAATTTT
>JAULKK010000011.1:6487800-6499972 GCA_032355705.1 Rubia peregrina | reverse complement strand
CCCGTTGTAGAACTATTTACAACCAAGCCTCTAACAAAACCATACAAAGGGGATATAGCCCGTTGTAAAATCCTTTTAACAACGAAAAATCAACTTTTTACAACGACATTTGTTGCTGTAAAAAGGGGGTTTTTCTTGTAGTGGAAGGAGAATAATAATTAATTTTTTATATGAAAAAAAGAGACAAAAATGAGAGTGGGGGAGGGTTAGGGAGGATGGAGAGGAAGAAGATAGGTAGATGCAAAGAAATACCAAAAAATGTGGTGGAAGGCGGGCTTAGCGACGAGAATGGTGGAGGGAGGAGGGAGGGAGGCGGCGAGAAAAAAAAAGAGAGTGAAAGAGATCAGAGGAAAGAGAAGGAGGCACGGGAAAAGAGAGAATAAAGAGAAGGAAAAAAGAGTAATGAAAAATAGTTTAGAGTTTAGGGGCATTATAGACATTTCATATCTTTTATTTTTTAAATTTTTTTTAACAAGGCTAAAATAGTCGTTTCACAACATTTTGACCAAAATCTGTCGGAAAAAGTTATATTTGCACATATACTAGCTATTTAAGGTTATATTTGTACTTTCAATTATCACAGGGTTATATGCGCACTTTCGTGAATTATGTAGGGTTATATGCGCACTTTCGTGAATTATATAGGGTTATATATGGACTTGGCTCAAAACTTTATTTAACCACTCGTCTCATCATAAGTTATGTAAGACCATTTCGTATGACTTTTTCTCTTCAAATTGTAAGTAAATTTGTGAAAATGAATGAAGGAAAATTGACAATTGAGTGTAAATGGAAAATTAATTTTTACACTTCTAACCCTAACTTTATGCTGAAAGTGTCAATATAACCCTGCAAAATGAGAAAGTGCTAAAATAACCCAAACTTTATAACGAATTGTGTAGTTATAACTTTTTTCCTAATTCTGGTGTTGACTGAAGAATATGAGCATTGACCTAACTTGAAAAAAAATGAAAATACCATGTCCCATAAGCTGAATTTTTATTTCCCATTTAATCAAATTTTAAAGGTTATTCCTTTTTTTAAAAAAACAAAAAATACGTTCTTCTTCTTTCGCCACCATCTGAAAAACCTATCATTTTCTCTCCTCTTCCGCCACCATGCCACCCACGGGGAAAAACCAGTACTACTGTTATTCTGCCATCCCTCCGAAATGCCGAAACCTCTCCTATTACCCTTTCCAGAAAATCACCCTTCGTGTAACCCCTTCCGAAACACCCCCCCTCCCATCTGCCACCACCCCATCCTACCTGAACCTGCCACCACCCCATCCTACCTGAACCTGCCACCACCTCTCCCGTTCAACCACATTGCCATTGCCCACCATCCCACTTGGCCTTCCCAGTCTATTTCCCCTCTGCACTAGCCCCTCCCCCACTAGATCCGACATCGACCAGATGCCCCAGCCTTGCCACATTCCCTAGGATGCTGCTGCTGCCTAGCCTTCCCTCAGCAGCACCCAGACTGCCTCTTCCGTTTCCAACCATCGGCTTCTGAGCGCATGACGATGTTGGACGGTGAGGACCGGCTGGAGTTTGCGGGGCTGGTGAGGAGAAGGAACATGCGGTTGACTCTGCTAGGCAGAAAGTGAGATGGCGATGCGTACGCGTGCGAGCTGGGGGAGGCGCAACAGTGACGCGTTGTGGAGAAGAAGGGGGGAAGATGGGGATGAAGTTTTTGGGCAGTGAGAAGAGAAGAGGAGGAAAAAAGAAGCGAGAAGGAAAAAGAAGAAGAATAAAGGACATTAATGTCTTTTATTTTTTTCTTTTTTTGATCATGGGGCAAAATGGTCATTTCATTAAATTTCGGCCAAACTTTCCATTCACAATTAAAGTCAACGATGCCTAGTGTTAGATTGGTACATACATAATAAAGTACGAGTTATTTTGACACTTTCTCATTTTGTGTATTGACACTTTTAGCCTAAAATTATGGTCATTTTAACACTTTACTCACTGAAAAACCTCCATTATAACCACAATTTTAATTTGAAAACACTCTACTTATAAAAAGAGCAAAAATGGATTCATTTTCTTCAATAACTACTATACTTTACTTTTGTAGGATAGAGATAAAACCCGGGTGTTTCTAAATCACGCCCTAATACGTATACATACACAGACGATACAATTTTTTAAAAATAAAAACAAAACCACCCTTTCCCTTGTGGCGTCGTTGGGCCACTTCTGCTTAGCCCATGCCAGCGCCACCACCAAATTTGGCCGACCAGTACCACCATCCCTCCCCAACCTCTCCCGACCCTAGCCCAGTCTTGCTGGAAACAACCCTCCCATCCCCAGCCAAACCCTACTAGAAGCCACCCTCCCTCCCCACCGCAGCTCAATCACGCCAGAAATAACCCTCCTTCCCCAGCCCAACCTCGTCGGAGCCAACCCTTCCTCCCCACCTTTGTTCCCTATCACCCCCATCCTTAGCCCTCCCATGGCCACCGTGAGCCAGCTCCAACTTCGATGAAATTGGCGGTAAATCGACGTGGAAATTGATGAGAACCAGATGGTTCTCATCTAACGCGAACTAGACCCTTCTCAACGAGTGGTTCTCGTCACATGGTTCTCGAGTGTTCGTGTTTTTATCTCATTGCAAGGTTCTTAATCATTGGCTCTCGTCATGCAATTATCGACCGCTTGTTCTCGGTAATGGGTATCTGATTGATCTCGCCGATAGTTCTCTAGCGCTGGTTCTCGCAGCTGCTCATGGTTTCTTCGCCACGCCAAAGAGAACCGTGTAGAGATCCGAAGATCTGGTTTGCGGTGTGTCGTCTGGTTTGCAAGACTGAGTCGCTGCTCAGTTAAAAGTTTGACGCTGATTTCTTCGGGGAACCATCGCATGACTTTTTCGGTCAAAACTCCAGCAATTTTAATGCTCATTTCGCAAGAATTTGGCTGGTATTTTGACTCAAAATTTGCCGGAATATTTTTGGAATTGGACGGCATTTTGCCATTAAACACTAAAATCAGATTTTAATTATTTTAAAATTAATTTTTAATTAAAATTTAAATACAAACCGTACTAAAATGTATAAATACAAAGTGTAATACAATAAAATATATGACATGAAATGTCAATCTATTAAAAATCTTGTGTAGTGAATCCAGAAAAGTAATACATGTACCCCCTCCGATTATCTAATAATTGCTCACTTTCCTTTTTCGATGGTTTTTAACATTGGCTCATTTTTCTTTTGACAAATTCTAGATTGTTTTCATCAACTCAATTTACTTTAGAATCTTTCAATGCATTCTCCGCCACTCATTCAACATTTTCTAAATCTAAGTGCCAAAAGTAAGTGAACCATTGTTAGTGAGCTGGAGGAAGTAGTGTATAAGTGACAAAATACATTAAACTGTTTATCTATATTATTATGTACTACAAGAGCAACTCATTGGCCAAGTGTACCCCCACATTTAGCCACGTCAAACTTTCACAAATTTTTGACATATGACTTTCTCAAAAGTTGACATATCAACTTTTACCATTACTAATCCAATAACTATTTCCTCATTTAATTATCTTCTTTACCATTATTTTTTGAAAATTGGAAAGTTCCTTGAGTTATGAGAAACTCTTTCTTGCTTATGTAAATTAACAATCGGTAATTTTAGTTGGGATCTTTCTTTTAATTTTTTTATATTTAATTTTATGTTTAATATGATAATAATAAGCATTCACGTGATTAGGTTTAGTGTTTACCATATAATAATATAATTATTTTTATAGATTTTAATTATTAAGATTTATAAAAATAATTATTCGAAGATTAGTAATACCAATATATATTGATTATTCAATATCAATATATATATATTTCTTCATATTGTTATCACTATAATTTTTATTACATAAAGCATTTTTATACTACAATTAATTTTTTAACATAAAATTTATATGTTATTTTGCTTAAATATAAAATAATTAATTATTATATATTAATACAATTAAGTTAATTACTTAATTTTAATAAATAAATAATAATATTAATAAATATATTAATTCATTTTGTATAAAATCTTGGGAAAGACCGTCTTTCCATAGGCTTATAGAAAGACGGAGTTTAATTAGAATAATAAAAGGTAAAAAGTCTTAGATGCAATATTAAATATTTATTATGCAACGTTTAGTAGTTATAAAGTTTATAACCCGATTCATGCAACCCAAAATTTTTATCTTCATTTCTTCTAATTTGTATTTTAAATCTTGATCTTTCTATGACTTATGGAAAGAGCATTTTTCTAGAGACCGACTCTTTATTTAAATACTGGATCGTGCATAATCCTTATATAGATATAACAAAAAAATATTACTTATTCAAATTAAAAATTATGTTATATTTTTCATTTGCGTTCATGATTTGGGCATTGCACGGGTATTATCTAGCTTATGAACATGCCACCAGAACTTTATAGAATAAAAATCTTGCGCAGTGAATCCAGTGATGGGAATACTGAAAATATACAGAGCCAAACATTTGAAAAACAAAAAGAAAAGAAAAGTAAACGTTGCACTTCCGGTGGGAAACGTATCAGAACCGACCTTACTATTCTCTCTCGACTGTTGTTATTTTTTCAAAATTCATTTTCTCTCTCACACAATCACACAGTAACAACAGCAATAAATAAACCAAAACAAAACCAAGAAAAGCAAAATTCTACTAAAAAGAGACAACATTTATTCCCCTCTTTTTCTCTCACTATACTCCCAATATTTCTTTGTTTTTTCTTTCTGCTCCCTTCTCTACTGGGGTGGTGGAGCTTTACTTTGTTCTTAATTCTTCTCCATATAGATTGATTCCCATATTCCCTCCCTATCTTTATCATCTCTTGTATTATTCTCTTTGAGCTTTGAAGCTCTGCAAAAATGGCAGCAGACATCAGCCACCCTCCAATGGAGCAGCTCCAGGACCTTGAGTACTGCATAGACTCCAACCCTCCATGGCGTACGTCTTCTTTTACATGCCATTTTTTTTCGAAAGATAAAAAAGAAAAGAGAGAGCCATTTTGATTGATGTATGATGTTGTGAATCCCAGAAAAGAGCAGAAAATGTTGATATGATGCATGAATTATTTTGTCCGCTTTCTCCTTTTTTTAAGCATTCATGTTTGTCTATATCTGCCTGTCATGTCCTATTCTGTACGGGGTTCTGCGTTAAGGCATTAGAGAATAGAGTGAAAGATTTTTGTTTTTAATTTTTTATTGTTAGAGTGTAATTTTTATGAATTGCTTAGTAGAAATCATATGGAGCGATTTGTATGGTGGGGAAGATACAGCATTGTGAGTTTAACATATGAGAACCGGTATTTCTGAAATGGGTATAAACTCTTATCTTGTTGACCATTTCTTAAAAATTGCATTTTTAAAACTTCTCGTCAGGTTTTATCAAATGGGTATATCAGAGTTATGTGTATTAAATGGTATTTTCTTATTTGGTGTTTGTTGTCTTCCCCTGTTTCTCGGGGGTGGTGGTGTGACGCCATTTGAACTAGATAGCGTTTTGTTGGATCATTTGGTTAATGTATGCGGTTATTGCGAACTCAAGGCTCAAAATAGAAATTCCAGAGTGCTAGGTTGAAAATGCTGAGGTATCTATAAAATTTTGGTTTTTGCCTTATCTCGTCAAACGGAAAGTTGGGAACTATGAATGAACAGTGCTTTTGCAATTTGGCATTCTGAATGTTGCGGTTGATCAAATGTAGTTTAAATGAGTGAACGTTGTAGATTTGAGATGATAATGGTATCTTTGGTTGTTTCCCCTTTTATCTTCTGGAAAGATTTAACCATGCTGGGAGTCTTGGACATGATGAATCTAATACCAACACATGTGACTAAATTTTGAAGTGTAAGCATCTTATTGCTTTCAAGTTTAAAGTCTAGTAAAATTGTAGTTTATGTGACCAGATGAATGTGTGGCTTTCTTTGATGAAAATAATGCATAATATGATAGCAGTTGTCAATAAATTTTGAAACAGATATGGCCTTCCTCTTGTACATTCATGTTCTACAAATTGTAGTACCCATTCGGATACCGTAATGTATGAAAATTTTGTGAGAGTTTCATCTGCTTTAAAATGTCTCTTTTAGTTATCTGCTTCTAGCAATTCCACTTGTAGAATGGGAACTTCTCATTGGACCTTGAACTTTTCTAAGAAGATGGAATGTAAAGACATCAAAGTGCATTTACTTTGCTAGTTGATCTCAGGATGAGAGCTCGTGGATTTTTTAGCTGTGTCGTTAAAGCAGCTTGTCAAAGTTTGAAGCAAAAATAAATGATGATATCATTTAGTGTAGAATTTTAATCGTTCAACATATTGTCAACCAAGTAGACTCATGAAACACAATTGTTTACCTTTTTGATATTATGAATTCACTGCCATTGCTTTTTTCAGTAGTAATTTTTTTCATTATTACATTCTACAATGATCATTATAGTACACTACCTGCTCCTTTCTGTATTTGTCCTTGACAAGTAAGCTTTAAGACACAAAAAAGCTTTTTGTAGCATTGCAAAAAGAGAAACCAGCTAGGCATAAAAAGAAAATTCTGCTGATTGCTTCTTCTCAAATGTGGGTGTTTAAGTGGATGGAGATAGTAATTTCATATACCTACTATGTTTTGTTTTTTTTTTAAATTCTTTTGTTTTGTTAAT
This sequence comes from Rubia peregrina, assembly GCA_032355705.1. NCBI lineage: Eukaryota > Viridiplantae > Streptophyta > Magnoliopsida > Gentianales > Rubiaceae > Rubia > Rubia peregrina. The sequence goes on along the minus strand of JAULKK010000011.1, from coordinate 6,493,293 downwards.
TTTATGTCTTTATATTGCAGCTGAAACTATCTTGCTGGCATTCCAGAACTATATATTATTTCTTGGCACAAGTGTGATGCTCCCTTCAATGCTAGTTCCCTTAATGGGTGGATCTGATGTAAGATTGAACATTTTGTTTTTCTTTCTAATGAACCCTAGATCCATCCTTGCAACACAAAAATGGCATCTTTGTATTTTTATGCTGAAAGAAAGAAAGATTATATTCCTTATGTTTGATTTCCTTAATGTCTCATGGTTTAGTTAGCTACCTGGAAATCTTGAACCACCTAGGCTTGTGTTGCAAATTTCAATATTCCACCAACCTCTTTGCATAACCATTAATGCAAATGCCCATTGCCATTTCTTTTACTTAAATTTCCCTTTCCTCAGATGCCATGTTAGATCAAGGTCATTGGATGAAATTCGCTGCAAACTTTGTACCTCCTAATTGCACTCTTAATAGTTTTATCTTCCATGATTAGGAGGACAAGGCTGGAGTGATTCAAACATTACTTTTTGTAGCTGGAATTAAAACACTTTTGCAGGCTCTCTTTGGAACTAGGTTGCCTGCTATAGTTGGAGGCTCCTTTGCCTATGTCATCCCCGTACTCTATATCATCAGTGACTCATCTCTGCAACGAATCGAAGACCAGCATACAGTAAGTTGATTCTTGTTTGTTTCCAAGCCGATTTCTTGATTTGGTGCAGTTATCAAGTTTACAGTATCAGCTAAGATGCTCAGAAATGCATAAGTTTGTATTCCCTCAACTAACTTCTGCTATGTGCTCTTCAGAGTATATACTGTTACTTATGAAGCAATTTTATTTAATTAGTCAGCGACGTTTAAAATGACGTCTCTCCTGTTCAATGGGTTGCTAGTGTAAATACTACAACAATGAACAAGCCTTTGTGCTGCCACCATATGGAATCTACTTTAGGATCAACATACAATTTTCTTTTGTATTAAACTTAGATGTTGCTTTCCAATTTTTCCCATGTCTTGTTAATGTTCATTCCCCTTTTCGTTAGAGTTAATAATTTTCTTTTTTTATATGCTGTTCTGCAGCATCCAAAGCTAGCCTAAGCACATATGGCCCTTGAGCGTGTTTATGTCAATTTCTCATCTACCATGGCTGGCCTTATGTTTTCTTCGCGTTGCATTTATATCTTGTTCTATCTAGTCTAGTGTTAAAAACATCAATCTTGACATCTTCACTATTGCTACAATTTCTTTTTAATGTTAGTATTTAGTTGCTCAACACTGTGATCCATAAGGCATCACTGGCCGAATGATTGTTCTCAAATCATTTCTTATATCCAAATGAAAGAATATGTTTCATTGCTAAAGCTAACAAGCATAGCATTCAAATTTATTGTATCCTGGAAGGTTAACTATTCAGCAACTGACACTGCAGAAATTTGGTTGCAGAGATTTATACAAACTATGCGAGCCGTCCAAGGGGCTCTAATTGTTGCAGCTAGCATACAAATAGTACTGGGGTACAGCCAAGTTTGGGGACTCTTCTCACGGTACAGTATCCCGCCCATTTTATGCTGATCCTGTTTCTATATTGAAAGAACTGGCCAGTTCCGCTTACTCTATTCTACCTGCAGATTTTTCAGTCCCCTTGGCATGGCACCAGTAGTTGGATTAGTTGGTCTCGGGTTATTTCAACGAGGATTTCCCCTGGTATAGGTTCTATAAACTCTTCATCATGTTTAACCAAGTAATGCTTAGTTAACAAGTCACGTACTCAATATTAGGCTTACATAATTTCTTTTTATTTATTTTCTAAATACAGCTGTATGTTATGGATGTGCTACTGCATAAGTATATTTTCTTTAACATTTGATTCTCGCAGCTAGGGAATTGTATTGAAATTGGTCTACCAATGCTTCTGTTGGTGATCGGCCTGTCGCAAGTAAGTTTATATCTACGGTTTCAGGATTGCTACCACGTGCTTTACCTTATCTGAAGCTCAAACAAGAAATGTTTTTTTCTGACTGCAGTATCTCAAGCACGTCAAACCTCTGAGAGACTTCCCCGTTTTTGAACGTTTTCCAGTATTGATATCTGTTGCATTTATTTGGTTATACTCTGTCATACTGACATATGGTGGGGCATATCGGGGCAGACCCTACAGGACTCAGTACAGCTGCCGAGTAAACAGAGAAAATATCATATCTGCAGCTTTTTGGTTGTACTTCAGTTACTTAAATGTTTGCCTTTTCTGTTCTTCATACGATACTAACCATTAAGATGCTGTTTTTTTCAGGTTCAAGTTTCCTTATCCTTTGCAGTGGGGTCCACCTACTTTTGCAGCCGGTCATTCATTTGCCATGATGTCTGCTGTTCTTGTGTCAATGGTTGAGGTATGATGAGGTCCATGAGGGTTCCAAATTTTGTTGTTGTTGTACATCATATTGGTTGGTCACAATGGCCCTGTTTGAGGGACTATCCTTGGCTTTTTATATATCTTTCAGCTCTCCTTTTGCATTTCGGTTAATATCATAGTCTGAGGGTGAAAGTTTGAAAAGTACATGTAGAGAACGGAAGTAATTCTATCACCACATATTAATCTTATGGCCTAATTTTACTTCTTAGAAGTAGAAGTAATTAAAATAAATAACATATTCGCTGATATATCACTCATTTCAGTACATGAATTTCTCCTTTGCATTCCAGAGTTAGGAGAATAATTGGTGGATTTACTTGCTGTGATATAGTTAAACTTGTTTATTACCTTCACTGATTTGATGCTTTATCTTACTATTTTAGTCATGTAACAGACTGCCCATCTTATATTCGTGTATCACAGTTTGTTCTAACTCTGAAGATTCTGACCAAAATTTCATAATATAAGTAGTTTCCCTATTTGAATTCATCTTCACTCCTTTTCTATTTTCAGTCCACCGCTGCATACAAGGCAGCATCGCGCCTAGCCATTGCCACTCCACCACCTGCCTATGTACTCAGCCGTGGTATCGGTTGGCAGGTGAGCTGATTTTCAAAGTTGCAAAGGTTTATTTATATATTTTTTATCATCATCTTTTAGACGGAATACTTGATTGTATTTTTGGGTTTTTGTTTGCATATTTAGAAGTGAACGGAGCATGCATTTTTTATAGTTAGAACAAAATAGACGATGAGTATCATATCTTGTCATGGGGTTCTATCAGTATCAAATTTACTAGAATTCATATACAATTTAAATTGTGAAATACGAAACAACTTTATTAAACTGGCAATTTCATTCATCATAAATTCATGAAATTAAGTTGTTTAATCCACTTGCATGTCCTAGAAAGCTGGGTGATTTTGAGATTACTTGTCTCTTTCAGGGAATAGGTGTTTTGCTGGATGGTCTGTTCGGGACTGGCACTGGTTCTACTGTATCTGTGTAAGAAATGTATACTATAATGTACAAATCATCTGTTTCCTTTACATATTTTGTCTTTGCCAAATTTCTGACATCTGAATTTCAGTGAAAATATAGGGCTCCTTGGACTTACTAGAGTTGGGAGTCGCCGAGTTGTTCAAATTTCTGCAGGCTTCATGATATTCTTCGCTATCTTTGGTTGGCATCTTCACCTTCTTAGAAACATGAACTAATGTCTATAGTGCATTTCTCAAAAATTCATTCTTTCCTTCCTTTCTCCAAGTTCTTATCTTCCGAAATTGATTGTAATCAATAATCTATTGCTCGCAGGGAAATTTGGAGCTGTTTTTGCATCAATTCCATTCCCTATCTATGCCGCGTTATACTGTGTTCTGTTTGGCCTTGTAGGTACGCATGATCAATGCAAAAAATTGACATTTTGTATCACTTTACTCCCCGTATTAATAAAGAGTTACTTATTTCTCTGCAGGTTCTGTTGGTTTATCATTTCTTCAGTTCACCAACATGAATTCTATGAGAAACCTCTTCATAACTGGTCTCTCCCTCTTTCTTGGAATTTCCATCCCTCAATTTTTTGATGAATACTGGACAGGTAATCGGCATGGCCTTGTTCGCACAAATGCTGGATGGGTAAGTATCATCTATCGTGCCAAACCTTCGTTTTCATGTTCAAGAAATAATTTTTATTATGTGTAAACAACACAGTAAGTCTTTTCTGAATGGTTGAATTGCTTACTTTGCCTTATATTGTACACCTTGATCAATCTTTTCCTGTTTTGCTGTGGTTGAACAGTTCAATGCATTCTTGAACACGATATTCTCCTCGCCACCAACTGTAGCATTGATCATCGCGGTGTTTCTGGACAACACAGTAGAAGTGGAGAAATCAAAGAAGGACCGAGGGATGCCTTGGTGGGTGAAGTTTAGGACGTTCAGAGGTGATAACAGGAACGAAGAGTTCTACACTCTGCCATTTAATCTCAACAGATTCTTCCCACCTACATAGAGAAGAAACTCTCAAGTTAGTGATTTCTTTCGCCCCAAAATTAGAGCCTCATTTCTATTATTAAAAACAGTAGGACTCTTTTTTTCAGACCCAATTCTAGTTCTAGTGAAATGACATGTTAGAAGAAGGCATTGAGAGGATGAGGAGTGACCCAATTTTTTGTGGCAATGCTTAATAGCATGGTCCCTAGTAGTTGTTAGGAATGAAAGGCATTTTTGTGAATTAGGTTTGGACATTGATGAATAAGCCATGGCTGTAAGTTGTTTTTGGAATGGTTATTTATTGGCTTAGTTAGCTGCCCTAATGGAACCATCTTCATCCTCACTTCTTTCCTCTCCGCCTCTCCCCAATTTGCAAGAGTTTTTGGCTCCCGCTAACGAGTGCGTGCTTTCAATAGTTTGCATCGACATCAAACTCACACGTTAAGAAGACGCAAATGTATTGCTTACATTTGCACTGGACTGAAAAGTTTGGCGTTCAGGAACGTCAAACTTTTCTGCGGTGTTACCTCTCCAAGCGGAAAGTTCGCATTCCTCCATGGCCGTTGCCTATGTAATCCTCATTTTCTACATCATCAACGTATCATCTCTGCAACGAATTGAGGATCAACATAGAATAAATTATTTTTTGTTTGCTGCCAAGCTAATTTCTTTATCTTAACTATGGTGCTTGTGAATAATTTTCATGTTCATGGAGTAATATCAAAGATATTTGACAATGCATAAGTTTGTATTCCCTCTACAAACTTCGATCCACCATCTGGTCTTTCAAGTTAAATATGTTTCATTGCTTGGCTCGTTGATCTTCTCAGATTAAGGACGAGTTTAATTTTCTAACTTTGCTGACCTCTGGTTACCAAGACAATGAGTAGCAAAGCCAACTCATTCCCACAAGCCTACCCAGAGGATGCTACAGAAGGCCAATTATTGGAGGCAAATGAGATAATTTGAAATTTTACTTTAATCAGAGATACTTTTGAAGAATACTGTTTTACCTTAACTAGTAATCCTATGTTCCAACATAGTCTAACTTAACCAAGTATGTAAAGTAAATAAAACACGAGACACACAACTTGGTTACGCAGTT
>JAULKK010000011.1:6467775-6487700 GCA_032355705.1 Rubia peregrina | reverse complement strand
CTTCAAATCTGTACATTTTCCCAAAAATTTCCCTACTGGGTGATCTAAGTGACACTTCTGGAATTCCTCAATAATCTGCACCATATCAAAAGACAAAGCAACTTCAAAAAGCTAGCAATCATGATTTGGCAATCTAGGAATGATACGTCAATACCTATAACAGGCTCCAAATACTGTCGACATACGTTTCAGCAAATATTTCAAAATCGATACTTTTTACCGTTCTATAGTGTGATTGGATCACAACAAATCAGGGAGCTAATTCACTAATAAACACAGACCATCATATACAACCTCCCTAAAAGGTAAATACTCATCTAATTTAAAATACATCCAGCACAGTTTCTCAAGTCATCATTATTCATACAGTAAGTAGAAGAGTGAAAACTATAGAAGAATTACCAACAGAACAACATCACCAGTTCCACGTCACAAGATATTACATTAATATTTCACAATATGCAGAATATCCCAAGAACAAGTTCTTATCAAATTAAAATCGGTCTTTGGAATGATTTAGGTTCTTATCAAATTACACTCATGTCAATGAAAGAAGATCACTGGTACGAAACAGGTTAGGAAGTAATGGTAAAATAGTTGTACAGAGACTAAGAAAAACATACATCTGCACACATTGGGTGTTTGTGCAATGTTAAAGGAGGATGCATTGTCCTTGCAACAATTCTTAATTCAAACTGTTTCTTGTACAACCTGAAATTCTAACATTACAGAACACTGATCTAGTTAGCATCTCGCAACAATAAAGGCATGCAAAAACAAAGACATGATTGTAGATATACGAGTGAATGACCCCGAACACCACAACAGTTAAAGTTTATTCACTCGGTAACTACAAATCAAATGCACAAGTCATTCCACCCATATCATTGGTGACACAATCGTTTCAAACTACAATCTAATTAATTGCCAGCAATAAACATGAATAATCGAACTATGAATTGAAAGGGAAAAAATGAAATATACCTGTTATGCTGCCGTCGCCGTCGAATTCTTCAGAAAATTGGAGCAGAGAAGAGAAAACATGGAAGGACATTGCTCTTGTACAATTACAGAATCTCATGAAGTCATAGTTACCCTGCAACATAAAATCACAACCATACACAAATGTCCGATTTCGATTATGATCATGTTCATGTCCTCTAAATAAATCTCATGAACAAACTTATATACTGTCCTAATCACTAGCAGGTAAAGCTCACATTTTCGACATCTTTCTCAAACCTGATATTTTCAAACTATAGCACGACCAGATACTAGTAAAAGCTCTCACTTTGTTCTTCATCAAAGCTTGATTAACCTATGCAATCGATGCTTAACTCCTACATATGATACTAGTGAAAGCTCAATTTGTTCTACCTTTAAAGATTGATTAACCTATGTAACATATGATGCAAAATATTTGCTTTATCACGGGAAAAAAGAAGTAAGGAAAAGAGAAACTCACCACCAAGCACTCTTCTTGCATAATCCAACAAAATTTGAGCTACCTATCTCGAGTATAATTATTTTATTTCGGAAATGAAGTTCGTGTGAATTGAAAGAATAAGATGCAGCATCACATTCACAGAATCACTGCTAACAAAGCGGAAGAACCGCAAAGAAGAGTGTTAACAGAGTATAGCCGCAAAGAATGAAAAAGCAAAGACATAACTACCAAAAATTCACAAATTCCTTATAGCCAGCTAATATTAGTAGCATAACACACTAAATACACGTGAAAACAACAATAACCTGCAGATAATCGAGACCGCCATTGGAGGGGTTCCAATCAACAAAAGCTTTCCAATTCTTAATACAGCCCCTAAACACCTGTTTCAAGGAATTAAAACATAACGATTAGTCTAAAATCAGTTTAGAAGAAGAAACAATTTTCAACATCTTTGAGAACAAATTTATCCAAAAAAAGAATATCGCATATACTAGAGACAAGAAGGTTACCGTGGGAGCGTTCCGCAGAGAATTTTGGGTAGGAATTTAGCTAGTGGCGGACTAAACAGAGGCGGAACAAGGGAGATAGAAGGAGTTAGAAAAACATGCAGGAGATCGGGGCGGAGAAAAATGGAGATCGGGGCGGAGAAAGGGGAGGAGAAAAACGGAGGAAATAAGGGGGGCGGAGATCGGAGAAAGGATAGGGGGATAAGAAGGAGAGGGAGATGGGGCGGAGCTCGGCGGAGGAAATGAGAGATAAGGGGCGGCTCTGTCTTTGTGAAAGAGAGAAAAGGACAACTCAGGACCATTTAATTAATTTCATACAACTTCAGGGTAAGTTAGACATTGCGCCTTTAAAATGGGGCTGCAGGGAGCAAAAATGGGGCTGCAATGAGCAGCTCTGAATGAGTATCGTACACCCGAACTACCCGTTTCTTTTGAGCTGATTAATTTCTTCCAAGATTTTCAATGCATTCCCCCCATCTTTCCACTCCATATAAAACATGCAGTCATTTGGCTCAATTTCTTTCGAACACCAACAGGAATGTGAAATATACTCAACGAATAAAGCACTATTGATGTAAGAACATGCTTGGGTAACGTGATTCTACCGGGAAGGTTAAGCACTTTTGTCCTCCAGGTTGCATATTTGTCCGGGAATTTTTAAATAAGATTTCTGAATATGATTTTCTTATCATTTGCCCAAGTACTTTTCCCCAATTCCTTCAACATGTATATTAAGAGTATATCTCATGTACTGTCTCATGTGATCTAGTGTACCCGAGTTAATCTTAATTGCATACTTTTCAGAATTTAAAGGCTGACCTGAAAATATAGCATATAGATCAATTGTCTTTACCAAATCATTAATCGTCCGCATACATCAAATGGATGATTCTTGGACCTGCCCTTGAGACCTTTATCCCCCAGGCTTTTATTTATACTCAATTTTGTTTTAAGCCAAGCAGACATATATTGTTGAGTTATGATAAATAAATAAGGACGGAGTGTACATCCCTTTCTGAGGCCCTTGTTTGGTGTAAAAAAATGAGACCTATTACCATTAATAACCACTTTATATGTCACTGATTGTACACAGTTCATCATGAGTTGGATCCATCTTTCCAGAAATCTCATTTCTGTTAAAGCTCTTTCTAAAAATCTCCCCAAAAATTCATGCCATACACTTTGCTTATATCTAATTTTACTGCATCAAAACCATCCTTCCATGTCCTATGATTCTTCAATAAATTGGACTACCTCGTGTGCCAAACGTATATTTTCCATTATGCTTCTTCCCAGAACAAAACCATTCTGATTATTACCCATGAGATAAAAAATATACCTCTTCATCCTTGTAGCCAAAATCTTCGCTGTAATCTTATGTTTGACATTACACTGCAAAATCGGGCTAAAGTCAAAAGCTTCTATTGGGATTTTCTTATTTGGAACTAAAATAATCTGAGTTCTATTCCATTTTGCTGGCATTTCTTCCCCATTAGGATCCTGAGTATTGTGCCTGATAATTCCCTTCCTATTATTCTCCAGTGCCTTTTATAAAAGCCAACAGGCAGCCCTTCCTCACCGGGTGCTTTCCAAGGTACCAATGTCTTGATTGCATCCCATACTTCTGTAGCCAAGAACGGTTTTTGCAAATCCACTATCTGCTGTAAAGAAAGATGGTTATCTCTAAGACTCATAAACTGATCCTCCGCAATGTCTTCCTGTACAGGAGGTGGATACCACTCTGATTGGATAAAGATGGATATTATATGGTTCACAACTGTGTTGTTAATCAAGTCACGATCCATTAACCATTCTCCTGTAAAGGACCCAATTTCTTGTATCATTTTCCTAGATCTTCGTTTGGTTGCCCATCTATGGTAAATGATGTGTTTTTCTATCCAAATTTGATTCAGATGATATTAGATTGTTGCTGCCAATATTTTGATACCTTCTGCTCAAGATGATATTAAATGTGTGTCTATATTTCTATGATTTTACTAGATATCTTATATAAGAATTGTCCTTTTTGAAGACACTAAAGTCTGTTAGACAAAGTACATACTTTTTTCTCAATCATATTAAAGGTATTCTTTCTCTAATTGCAAAGATTTCTGAGAGAAACTTTTGATCTTTCCGGTTTAGAATTCTTCATATCTTTGACTTTGCAGTACTTTTGATCTTTCCGGTTTAGTATTCAATAAAAAGGGACCATGATGTAAGTGAATTATTGGCATGTTAATCACCTTTGCTTAGTCAAAATGTCACTACCACTTATTCCCCCCTTTAGAACTGGTTTTTTGGCACCGATTTTTGAAAATCGGTGCCCCATCTTAATTAGTACAGATTTTTAAAATGTAGCACCAGTTTTTTTAAACGGTGCTAAAATAGCACCGGTTTTTGGAAACTGGTGCTACAGTTGTAAAATCGGTGATAAAATGTCACCATTCTTTTAGAAACCGGTGCTATGGAAAACGATGTTAAACCTAGCACCGGTTTTTATGACACTATTCACAAAAACCGGTTCTAAATGTTGCATTAAATGTTCCGAACTACCACACGAAAATGAAATCTGATTTTTTAGCTCTCTTCTCTGTTCATTCATGGTGGGTTTTTGTGGAAGGTTAGCTTCATCCCAAGTAATGAAGACCCATGAATGTAAGCTTTCCTTTACTTTTGTTAATTTCATTATAATTGTAGTGGTTGCAACCATTAATGCATGCATGGGGAGAGTTTAGTTCTGTTTCTTAATGATTTCTATGCTTGAATAGAGTTTTTATCATGTTGTGGGTGTGTGAACATGGTTATCTTTGTATTGGTAGATGGTGTGTGTGTGTGTGTGTATATATATATATCTCCCAAGAACACAGTTGTCTTTGCAACTAGTCATGGCAAATTGATTGTATTAATTTTATAATGTGTGGATATTGAATTATGGATTGTATGTTTTTATGTTATCACATCTAGATAAAAATGGATCGAGAATTGATTCTTGCATGGAGAACGAAAATGCTTAATTGTCCAAGTGCAAGTAGATGGAGTGGTGAATATATTGGTTTTGTAGATTCATTTCTTGATTATGCGTACGGTAGGGAGGAGAGGATACTTTGTCCATGCAAACGATGCTTGTGTCGAGAAGGTTGGATGAATGTGGGATTGTTAGATTTCACTTGTTGAAGAACGGATTTGATAGAGGTTACATTGTTTGGACATTTCATGTGGAGGTAGAGCAACAACGTAAAATTGATGGGTTTGACGACAAGGATGGAAATAATTGTACCGTTGATGCTATGTTCGATGACATTGTAAGAGATTTTAAGAAGAGGCCCAAAATATTGAGTGATTTCCTAGAGGAAAAAGAGAATCCATTATATATGGGATGTGAAAGTAAGTATACCATAATATCATTTTTTATGGAGGTTTTCAATTTAAAGGCTGCAAGTGATTGGAGTGATACAAGTGTAAATTCACTCCTAAAGCTTATGAAGGACAAGTTGTCGGATGGGAATGGAATACAGAAAAATATTATGAGGCGAAGAAAATATTGTGTCCTCTTGGTTTGGAATATAAGAAAATACACGCATGTCCTAATGATTGTGTGTTGTATGACGATGATCTTAAAGATGCGGTAAAATGTCATGTGTGCAAACGTTCAAGGTATAAGGGTGTGAAGAGTGATGTTGATAGGTGTTTGGCTAAGAGGAAGAAGAAGGTCCCGTTGAAGTGTATGTGGTATCTTCCTATAATTCCAAGGTGGAAGAGGTTATTTTCAAATCCAAATGATGTGAAGAACTTAAGGTGGCATGCAGAGCGGGAAATACAAGGTGACGAGAAGATAAGACATCCTATAGACGGTGAACACTGGAAATTTTTTGACATAAGGTATCCTACATTTGGTTTGGAAGTTAGAAATTTATGCCTTGCTTTGTGTATTGATGGGATGAATTTGGAAATGTGTCATCAAAACATGGTTCTTGGCCCGTGATGTTGGTCATATATAATTTACCTCAATATTTGTGCATGAAACAGAAATATTTTATGATATATGTACTAATCTCAGGTCCCAGACAACCTGGGAGTGACATCGATGTGTACCTGCGACCTTTGATTGATTATTTGAAGGTGTTGTGGGAAGAAAATGGGGTAACGGTATTTGATAGCCATATAAATATGGATTTTCAATTGTGCGCCATGCTTTTTGCATGATTAATGATTTCCCAGCATATGGAAATTTTTTGGGATATGTTACGAAGGGGCACAAAGAATGTCCTATTTGTGAAGTGTAGACAGAATTCAAACAACTAAGCCACGGAAATAAGACAGTGTATCTCGGGCATAGAAAATGGCTTCAAGGAAATCGTAAATATCGAGATGATATGGTCAACTTTGTTGGGGGGAAAGAACGAAGGAAATCCCCACATCACTTACCGGTGCGCAGATTCATATGAAGGTAAGAAAATTGAAAGTAGTATTGGGAAAGCACAAAGGCAAAGGAAAAATGCAATGTGGTGTTCCATGGAAGAAGAGGTCAATTTTTTTTTCAATTTGCCGTACTGGAAGAATCTTGAGGTTAGGCATTGTTTGAACGTGATGCATATTGAGAAAAATGTTTATGAAAGTCTGATAGGCACTCTGCTGAATATTCTGCGGAAGATGAAAGATAGTTTGAATGCCCGGTTGGACTTGGTTGAATTGGGAATCAGAAGTGACCTTGCTCCAGAGATGAAGGGAAAGAGGACTTACTTACCCCCTGCACCTTGTACATTGTCAAAGGAGAAGAGAATCTCTATTTGTGATTGTTTGAAATTAGTGAAGGCCCATATCGATTATTCGTCAAACGTTAGTCAGGTAGTTACAGAGGATTGTAGGATGAGTGAGTTGAAATCACATGATTGTCATATTTTGATGCAGCAACTGTTACCTGTTGCTATTCGTGCAGTTTCGGAGACTGATGTAAGGTACTCATCACTAGACTTTGTTTCTTCTTCGGCTCCATATGTCTGAAGTCTATTGACCGCCACCAATTTGATGTCCTGCAAAAAGAGGTTGTTGTACTGTGCAAGTTGGAAATGTATTTCCCTCTAGCCTTTTTTGATATAATGTTTCACTTGGTTGTTCCTTTAGTGTGGGAGATAAAGATATGTGGCCCAGATGGTATGCATTGGATGTATCCTTTTGAGCATTATATGAGTCGGTCGGATGCTAGTATTGTTGAGAGGTATGTTACTGAAGAAGTAATTGATTTTTGCTCTAGTTATTTGGAGGATTGTGCTAGTTTTGGGGTGCCAAAGAATAGAAATGTTGGCCGGTGGGTGGATAAACCGAGGTCGAGGGGAATGTCGTCTACTCCGTTGCACAACGAGTTGATGAAAGTTCATTTATATGTCCTAAGGAATTGTAGGGAGACTGTAGATTACGTGACCGAACACCTTAATTTGATCACAGAGGTTCATCCTATGTGGCCCCTTAATAAAGTTCAGTTAGAGAACAATGAAACATTTGTGAATTGGTTTTATGATCGATGCAATGTCAGTGATCAGTACGACAAAAAATTCTGAACATTTGCAAGGAAGCCTAATTGCACAATATTGATGTATTCTGGATATGACATGAACGGTTTCTATTTTTCTACTAGGGACCAAGATTCAAGGAGCATGACACAAAACAGTGGGGTTTATGTTGATTCTAAAACAATGTGGCAAGCAAGTAAGAAAGACAACAAACCAATCCTCGTTGTCATGTCATTTTACAGTGTTATTGATGAGATTTTGGAGCTTGACTATGGAGAATTCAAGATTCCGGTTTTCAAGTGCATATGGTATGATAACTGAATCGGATTTCTAACTAACGATCCAATAAGCTTTACATAGGTTGGCAAGAGTAGTGGAGCCTACGAAAATTATCCGTGTGTTTTGGCCTACCAAGCAAGGAAAGTTTTCTACATTGATGATCCGTGCAATGAATGGTGGTCGATTGCCTTACAAGGTAAGAAATGTTGTTTCAGTGATGAGATTGATTTTGAGGTTGCAACGGAGAAATTAGAGTTTTCATCAATTTCCCCCCTACTAATTAACGATGAGGCGGGAGCCGCATGGAGGAAACACAAAGATGGCATTTGGGTTGATATAGATGGAAGAGAATTGAGGGTCGTGCAATCGAAGAAGAGGGATGTGGTTGGAGACTAGTGGCTTAGAAGTATATACTTGTCTAGGTATATTATGTATGTTTGTAGTATGTTTTGTACTGTATGACTTGCAAGCACTCTGAAACTGTGCGATAATCAGTACTAGTTTTGATATGGTTACATAAAACAAGTTGCATATACATTGACCTCAGCTGCTATATTAGCTGGAGTTGTGGTAGACAATACCTGATGTGGATTCCAACAAATCTAGAAAGGAAACATATCATTGGGCATTGGTTGCAGTTGCGCACAGCTGCTCTTGTAGTTACATTTGGCAAAAGTACAAATGGAACTAAGTCCTGCCCGCAGTTGCGCGCAGCCGCTTTATAAGTTCAATCTGGAAGAAGGAAAAATTGAAGGGGGCGCTGGCCGCAGCTACATGCAGTTGCTCCATCAGTTAAATTTAGCATGTGTCATTCTGGAATGGGGCACTGACTGCAGCAGCGCGCAGCTGCTCATTCACTTGGAATTGTGAAAAATAACACTATCATTACGTTCTGACTGCAGCTGCGCGCAACCGCTCTAGTATTTCACTACGAACACTAAAATAACCCAACAACGTATAGAATGCCTCATCTAGCAACATGAAATTACATTTCCCCAGCTAGTAGGATCACAATGCATGGCCACAGCATTCAGCAGCCTCCAAGATAATTTTCACGCACTTAACAAAATCGATAAAAATAAATCAACCATTGTAAAACCACATGCATCGAAATCAAAACAACAGCATCCTACTTAATTAATCAACTTAAACCAGCAATAGTAATCAACATCCTAATATAACATTCAAAGTACATGAAGCTAACATTCAAAATATGCATCACAAAAAAACCAACATTAGAAGACAACCTGCATTGAGAAGTACCTAAGTGGTTCCCCCCTCTTCTGAGTCTTCCTCCTCAACCGGGCTCGATAACGTGTTGAAGGTGGGTAATTCTCCCAAGCCTTTCACCTTCTTCCCTACCATCACCATTAAGTATTTCCCAGCCTCCTCCATCCAACAAATGAGGTGATCAATCTTGGACTCCAAGGCGTTCATCCGCGACTCAAAATTTCCCATGAGGATTTGAGTAGTTTTTGGGCTGGATGACGCCGTTGCAGTTGCTCTTTGTCTTTTCTTGAAGACAGTAGGATTGATTTGACCCATTGGATTGTGGGGAGTTTCTGTAGATCTCTGCTCACAACCAGCTTCAGAGCACAACGTCGTGATGAGGGAAGAGAAACCAATGATCTTCTGCTAGTAAAGACTTTCTCGAATTCTTGTCATAAAGATACTCCCAATGTCGATACTCAATTTTTTCTTGATTTTTTAGAGCAGCAAGAGACGTGAACATTGAACATCGTTGTTGATTCTCACCGGATTTAATCATGCCCCGATGAAGTGGTAACACGTTCATCTCGTTCGACAAGTATTTCTTTTCGATGTTCGACCATTCTGCTGGGAGATTATTCATCACACTATAGCCATCCTCGCAAACTGTCTTTACAATTTCTGGCCACGATGCTTTCTCAACTGCCTGGTCTGCAGCTGTGTACGCAGGTGCTGGCTTCGGCGGAATTCGGTATAGGAGATGATAACATTGTCTGATATGAGGACTCTCTTCGAACGGAAGCAAACCTCCTCCAAATTTGTGTACTTCAGCAGTGACATCACCTCACATGTTAGGGTCATATTAGCACGAGTCGGGGAGGCGCAGTAGTGCTCCCATCCATGATGGTAGATGTACTCCCTGTACGGCGATTCAGCCATTAACCTTTTTCTAGAACAAGTCCACGGGCGTGGAAACTACTGTACAAATTTTTTTTGCTCTGGACTGTTCAAATCTGGTTCCGACAGTGAATTCTCTACAACCGTCATCTCCAGCGATATTGGTTGCTTGTTGACATGGCCGCCTCTACCCTTTTTTGGGCATTTTTAACCATTCCTTGCTCGGACTTCCCTTACCTGATTTTCTCGACGCCATATCTAGAAGGAAAGAAGATTGACACGGGAGGTAAAGCTTTACAGCTAAGAAACAGCCTCATATAATACATAGCAAGAAAAATAGAAACTAATAAAATAGTAAAATTATAAAATCTGGAATAAATGTGAAGAAGGAAATATGCTCGGAATAACAGACATCGAGTACAAATTTATTAATTTTAATACAAAAATATATAAAATTAAACTTTTCATAATATAGAAATTGGAAGATTGTTGTGAACTTTTGCGTGCAAGTGTGTGCTACATGGGAGTATTGTTCTTGGAGCAGAATAATACTAGGAAGATGCGTGCAAATTTTTGCAGACATGGGAGTAGTGATGTTTGTGAGTAATTATTTTGAAACACTTGATTATAGAATCGAAGATTTAGCTTAGGTTATCACAACCGATTATGTGGTCAATTCCTCAATAATTTGTAGTTCCAACCACTTCTAATTAGGTGTCCCATATAATAGTACTTTTTCCGGAATGCACAACTATGTTCATGCATCAACAAAGACCAATTCCCGACTAACAAGCACTCTTATTCAAGTTCTCAAAGTTTCATACCCTTAACAAGTATGAAATTCTCATATTTAGTTTCATCCTGGCTAACTTGGAATAAACGATCTCAACGGAAACAAGCAAGAAGCAAGTTTCCAAAAAATGTGAGAATTTGCCTAGTAACTATCATGATTTCGACAGTAAAGTGAGGACAGTTGTCGCTAAACATTTTTCCTTTGCTATATATCGCAAGCAAAACTGGGTAAACCACAAGTTTCATGACAACAAGTATCACAAAGGTGAAAAATCAAATATATGGTATGTGTAGAGAGTTAAACACTCTCTTAAGAGTGAAAAGCCCTTGTCCAGTTGCGTAGAGTTCAAAATATTTCAATTAACATCTAGGCTTACACAGCCGGAACCCGCAAAACAATGTAAAATCTACATAGCTTCTTAGTAAGGAAACAACGTCTGACCCCAATTAGTAAAGCTTATACTATATGAAATAATCAAATCTTGAAGCATTTCAGGTCCTAAATAGCTAAATCCAAGAGGCAACCAAGAGAATTTGTAGAAGTGAAAATGTCATTCATTGAAAAGCTACAAACTTTCTACAAGGCAAAAACGTATAAAAACATCACAGCAATCTGTAAAACTTAGAGAACTAAAACAAAATAACTGAAAATCCCAATTGAGAGTAAGAACAGAGTAAGTTAAAAAACAATTTAGCATCTTCCATCGATTTAGCTTCTTGGACTAGCATCAAACTCTAGTTCACAAGACAAATTTGTGCAAAACTGCCGAGTAGAATGAAGGGTAATAGAAATTACAGTTTAATTTCCAAGCCCGTGTGGAAAGCTCTGAAGCACAAGATAATTTTGGCCGTTGGAGAGCGGTCAACACAACTCGTAACGTCGAAAAATTGGGGTTGTTTGGTGGGAGAAGAGCCGGAGATAGGGGGGTTCTTCCATCGGCTATAAAATTGGTCGGTTACGAGGGGAGTTGGATTCAATGATATATTTGCTGCTCAAAATTGGGGGTGTGGGGTGAAATTTCCGTTGCCTAACATTTTGGCTAGTGGTGAAACTTTCGCCGGGTTTATGGTGGGGGGAAGTCTCTGACTGGGAAAGTGGGGAGTTGTTGGTGAACAATGATTGATTGGACAAGATGAAGGGTTGTGTTCCAAAATTCCACTTTTCTAATTTCCCTCTTCTATTTTCCCTTTTTGGTTTTCCCTCCAATTGATGGAATGAGCCCAAAAAATTGGATTGATTAATAATGGACCCACATTAAGCTGTACAATAATATCGTGGCATGTAATAAAAAGTTGCAGTCGTATTAATAAGGTGTATGTAATAAAGAATTATTTTATCATGTATACTATTTCAACCAATATGTAAAGAAAAAATTTGGTACTGTCATACAGATAAGTCAAACTCATTTCTACTAACTGAAACACAAGTTGTCCCCAGACAACATTCTCACTTTACAGAATACTGTGCCGGTACGGAGTGGACCATTCTGGAGTTGGTCTAAAGTGACCCAGGAAGAATGCTCTAAATATTCTACGAGGTAAATTGTCAGTCAAACAATATTCTACGACCGTTCATACACTAGTCAACAGACTACACATGTCTTCTTCTTATCTACCTTCATAGTATATACATTGACGGTCAGTCAAATACTAGTTAACGTTGTGCACAAGTTTTCTGGTTGACTAGTCAGCGTACGTGGCAAGTCCTTTGGGTGACTAACATCGACAGAAGTATTCCAGTGGACCATCTTCGTACTACACAAATAACGGTGGGTAAAATACACTAGTCAACACACTTCACAAGTCTTGTGGTGTAGTGCCATCATAGGCAACGTACATAAGCACCTACACAAGTGCTGGACATGTATACTAAAACGGTTGACAATCAAAAATAAGTTGGAAAGTAATTGAACATGCACTCTATGTGAACCGGTCGGGTCATGGTAGACGTAATGTACAAGTAGGGGTCAGTTATACACTATTCAACGTACATAATGACTTACACTACTATAATCAACTAATTGTCCACTAGAGTCGACCCTTAATTGGTTAGGCATTCTACATGAACTGTTGCCCTGACGTCGGACGTACTAAACTACTAACGGTTGATCATATACTAGTCCATGAAGATATATGTTATCTGACTCGGAGTAATTTATGGTCAACTTTTTAAAAAAATCATCATTATTTCGCCTATATATTGTCGTACATATGTATATATACATTCATATACATATATGCATCTATATAGATATATATACATGTATATATATATAACTATATTAGTCACTACGTACTCCCCTCGTCCCACCATCGTTGGCATATTGACTTTTTCTAAATGAAATTAAGAAAAATTTGACTCTAAATTTGAGCTAATATATGTATAATAAATACATCATGTGATATATAGTTAGATTCGTTTTAACATCTATTTTGTAAATATTAATTTTTTTATTAATGATACTTGAGTTATTGACGGTCAAACATGGTAATTGAAGACTGTGAAAAATAATTATGCCAATAATGCAGGGACGGAGAGAGTATATATTTCAGAAGATATGAACATATATGACGAAGTATATAATTTCATGTATATTTAAAAAGTATGTGTGATGGTCCAATAATTTGAGTTGACCATGTGCGTATATTTTCCTTCTTCAATGTAGATGAACATAAGTACTTTACCTCCTTCCCTTTTTTCGGTCAAAAAAATGTAATTTCCCTCCCAATAATAGTAAATGGGAGGGAAGTCCTAGCACATTCCCTCCCCTTTTTTCGGCTACTTATCCTCCAACTTTACTCTCAAATTTCACTCCTTCTCTTCCTACTTTTCCCAAATCCAAGACCTCCCCAAAATTTCACTCCCAAATTTCACTCCCATTTTCCCCTCCTTCTTCACGGCAGCATCAAAGAAATGTTGGGTCATGTTGCCAAAAATTCTCTATGGAAGTTGAGCCCATGGTTTGTAAAAAAAAAATCTCCCCAAATTTCACTCATTCCCCTCTTCCCCATCCTTGTAGCATTTTTTAGAATTTTCTCCACACCCAACCACTGTGTGAATTTTCTCCCTTCCTAGCCTCCTTCCCATTCCATATAAAATTTTCATCTAACATTTGCCTTCTTCGTTTTGCCAAGCACAAAAAAAAGGTTAGTTGTATAATTATTGTGTGGATGCCGATTTCATTCTTACCATAGTTGTGAGTGTATAGTTTGTTGTTTTTCTTTCCCTCAACATTTTCATAAATTTGTACTCGTATGCGATGTTTGAATTTGTTGGAATAGGATGTTTGAATATATGTATGCTGTGTGGTTTGGCTAGAGGAAAGTAGGATTCATTTCTATTCTACTCGGAGAAGAATGGAATTCATGTCTTCGAATACGTGTAAGTATGTGTATTATGTTTAAGTTGGGTAATGGCGCTAACTTGAACATTGCTCGGTTCAGCTAGGTTAATATAGAAGTTGGATTTTGTTCTTATGTAAGTGTTGTTAGATCCTATTGAATGGCAACACTCCGTCCATTTTTTCCCAAATTTTGGATTCCGCTCCAATGTCTTGCAATTATCCAATCATATAAGTGTGTTATTTGTTTTCCTTCATTTGCGGGAATTGTTTATATGCCCACCTATGATTCCTTCACTTTTTTTTACACATGCAAGGTCCCAATTGCATTGAATGGCGAAGGCAAAGAAGAAATTGGTTCTAAAGAGTATAGTTCATACTGATGAAGTAGAGGGAAAATATGCCGCCAACTGAATAATATGAAAATGAGGAGGTTAGTAATGAGGTTGTGGATGATGCATCTACCTCAAAAAAATTGGAGGATGAACAAGGAGTGAATTCGATCGAGGACAAGGCGGAGAATTCGGACAAGCTCGAGATAAAAGAGTATTGCAAGCATAGAGGTACAGCCACGTGTAAGTCAGTCTCACTAGCAAAGAAAAAAACCTACAAATATTCTTTGACAAAGACTTTGAACCCATGGTTATGCGCAGCCAAGGGTCCGGATATTGTGGTTATTCTTTCTGACGATGAATCCACTTTGGGACATGGCATAATTGAAGAGTTGTCCCAGAACACGTAAAGAAAGATGCTTGGGAAGACATTCTTGTAAGTATGTTTCATTCTTTTATCTTCATTTCGTGTTCTATAACAACTTTTTAAATTCACACCATATAATTTTGACTTCCCATAGATGAGTTGGGATATACATACCAAAATGACCTTCGATGAAATGAATGAGTTCTGAAAGAAGTGGACAACTTATGCGAGTGAGAAGTAGAGGAATTGGAAGGCGAAGGTGGCTCGAAAGTACACCATCAATGCAAAACCGGGTACCATCCATGGACGGCGTATCGATGGATGGATAGAAAAGAGTGGGAGTTATTTGTCAAACATAGAATTATCCCTAAATTCAAGGTCAATATATAAGTCCCCATAATTTATGTTAATCAATCAATAAATATATTTTACTAATCATTGACCATATAGGCTAAAAGTGATGCAGCAAAGGTAAGCGCCGCAAGCAAAGACTACGTCCATCATATGGGTAGTGGAGGGAATCTCAAAATTTCAAGTGAACTGGAGAAGAGAAAAGGGGAGGAAAAATTGGTGAACTTATGAGTCAAGGTCGAAGTGTAGAAGAAGTAGAGGCGGAAGTTGAAAGCATGAATTTCAGACCGGACGTATCAGAGGTGTTCCTGGAAGCAAATTGGGATAAGAAATTATCTACCTACACCAACGACTCTGTTAAAATAACAGCTCCAACTATTGTGAGCAAATTTAACAAATGAGTGATTCCCTAATTATATTCCCATATCAAATGCATACTACTGACTCGCATTTGTTTTGATGAATAGAAAAAACCTTTGGATAAGAAGCAGAAGGGAGAGTTAGTGATAGTAGGAAAAGAAGACATCCTTGTTCAGGCAAACGGAAAAAAGGATCATGGGGGTCGTTGGAGAGGTTGTCTTAAAATGGCGAAGATGAAGGATGCCCCCCACACATTGATGTCAGTCGTTACGCGTCTAGTCATTGTGGGAGCACAAACACAATAACATTTGAAGAAACATCAAATGAGAAACATGTGTCAATGGAGGTGGTCGACCCAATGAAAGGTTGGTTGCCTTCTTCGAGGCTCAAACACAGTGGCTGGCAGGACAATTGGGTAAACCTATCCCCCCACACTTGGATGCTCGCAATTTACTTGCTAAAACGTCCAACCCAACAAATAAAGACAGCCGGGTATTCATTCCTTCGGCATCCGGATCAAGTGACCCAGAGAAGGACCTTCATGATGACAAGGTAATCTATAAAATGAACCCTTGTCACATATTACGTTACAAAGAATGACATAGTAAGAATTTAGCATGATGAGATGTTTCTTATTAATTAATACATTCCACAAA
Source organism: Rubia peregrina (assembly GCA_032355705.1). NCBI lineage: Eukaryota > Viridiplantae > Streptophyta > Magnoliopsida > Gentianales > Rubiaceae > Rubia > Rubia peregrina. The sequence continues at coordinate 6,471,653 of JAULKK010000011.1, read as the reverse complement.
CACACCCGTTCGTTTGGGTCAAGTATGTGGAGGCTAAAAAATATTAGGTTATTGGTGGTGTGCTAATCATTGTCGATTGGGTATTTCGTAAAGGGAAGCGGCTATATTACTTGTTCATCTATGAACATTTACATGATTTAGCATGTAGATTTACGATGTTGTCGGTTGATTTCGTATGGACGTTCATTTTGGAATCCGAATTCATGTCAATGTTGTCGGTTGTCTGTATATTTTTGGATGTTGTTATTGGGTACATTTATTTACATGTTGTTGGTTGTGGTAATGTATATGTTGTTAGTTCTGTCAATTTGTCTATTGAAGGAAGAGAGCGATTTCGCGCAGATGCGGTCAGGGGTCAGTTCTAGTTTCGGTCTTCCAAGATGGACGTCACAGGGTGCCTGCGCGCAGCTTCTCTCAGGGGCAACATTTTTTGCTCACGTTTAGTTTAACCCATTGAAAACTAATAGAGCAGTTACGCGCAGCTGCGGTCAGCGCTACTTCTATTTTCGCATTCCCAGGCAGTAAAATTGCAACAGGTTTTTCATCCCTATAATTTGACCAATAGAGCGGATGGGTTAAATGGTTAGATTTGTAAATGGTTAATATATTTGAAGCTAAAACGTCCAACCATTTGATTCACACCAGTGCCCTCCTCTCGAACTTCATAGTTGCTGCTCATCTCATCATTTCCATCGTCGCCATCATTTGTCCCCCCATCTTGCTTTCACTATGTTTCTAACAGCTTCATTTCCCACAAAGCAATATAGTTTCCTCGATGTCTTCTTGAATGGGAGCATATCTTCATAAATTCCTTTCTCCACTCTTTCCTCCGACCTTGCCCTTTTTCTTGTTGTTGGTTGCTGATTGTGAATGATAATTGGCTCCGACATACTCTTATTTTTGCCATTAAATTTCCTTATGAAGGTTGACGATATGGCAGACCAGTTTTGTTCCATTACTTCCTCCACTTGATTCTTCTCTTGTTGATCAGCACTTGCACCTATTTCCAACCCAATGATTTTCATATCTTTGTTTCCCATACAACCATTATCTCCATTTATAATAGCTCCCAAATTATTCCTCTTGGTCAGCTGCTTTTTGAAGAAGTTTTTGTACTGAATCCCTGTCATATATTGCTTCTTCTTGGTGATCTTTCTTCTTGGGCTGAGCAACCCCATTTTCCTTTTCCTTTATCATTTTGAACCTTTTGATTAACACTTATATTCTGCTTCTTCTGCTATTCCTGCTGCTCTCTCTTCTTCTGAGCTAGAAATAAGTATAAGGTATTCCCTCTGTTGACTAGTATGGACACCCTGCATATTCATATCGTGAAACTAACTATTCTCCTCTTCCTGGTTATTTATCTCATACTCTGACATCTATTGATCTTCTTCGTTTCGCTCTTCAGAATCTTCCATAGCCACCTCGTTAATGTTCCCATTAGCCTATATTTCCTGGTGAACTTTTTTATTAATCCACTGCATGACTTCTTCTTCATTAGTATTTGTTTCCATTTCTAGCACCTCATTCGCCATTTGAACTGCCTGGTCTTTGGGTAAATGCCCATTAAGTAAATGAACACTTGGGAGAAGGTTCTGAGGCATCGGTGGTGGCCATGGAGGTTTTGTTGGTGCAATCTGTCTGCTCGCTCCAAAATAAGGGTCATAAGGCCTTTGTTGGAATCCTCCCACTCTATTGCTTGATGGTCTCGGTCCCTGATTTGGACCACCCTAACTGTCATTTCCAATAAATGCTTGTTGCGGAAAACCATCATCAGTTTCCATGGAAAAAGAAACCCACCTTGGACCAATTCATCATTCAAGAGACTGTATCTCTCCCACATGCCTTCCATATATCCTGCACAAATCCTGGTGTTTCTTTGGATTTGTCTATACGAATAAGCTCGCATTGGCGAGGGAGATGTTTCTTTTCCTGCATCATAAACTATATTCGTGCCCCTAGCAACGTTATGTGCATGAATATGTCTATTTATGAACTGCTCAAGAATAAAATCATCCTGAACAAGGCACCTCTGACAAGGATGCCCTATTACACCACATCGTCTACAGAACTTGTACGTTCTTTTATACTTAATGTCAAGGCAAATCCTAGTACAATTAATTAAATCAGTATAAAAACCAGAGAGCAAAGTTTCACTTGGCCTGATCCAAATTGTGGGTCTCATGTACTTCACGTTCATCATTGGCGAGGTGTCAATCTCCATATCTATCGCATCTCCCGCCATGTGTGTCACCTTGATTGCTACTCTAGGGCAAAAACCTTCAGTGGGAAATCAATGGATCTGGATGTTTATCTTCACCTTTTGAACCCTAATTATCCTCAAAGATATGCAAGATCCACATCTTTTAAATGCCAGCAACCCTCCTGCCAAGTAATAGGGACTCCTGTGTAATGCAGTGATTGCTCTCTCTCTAGTTTGACACTTTACTACATTGTAGTTCCTATATACATGTAGCACATATGCACTTATGCTCCAGTAATCGCTAAAGTACTTATTCATCCTATCCACACTAAACTCCCTATCATCTATTCAGTACCCTAACAGGCAGTTTTCCTCCATCTCCGCAGCTTCTTGGATATCCTCTTTATGTTAGTTGCATTACTCCACCTCTACTGCTATTTCTACCAATCATTCTGAAGTTAAGTTTTTATTCTATGGGGTTAATTCCTCTCTTCTGAGTACTCAGAACCTGCTGGAGTACACAATGCATCAGATAGACCAATTCACTCTACATCACTTGTCTTCTCACATTTTATATTGCTCTACTTTTTCTGCTAAGAATTAATTGATCCTTCCAAAGCATTGAATGATCCTTTATTTATAACCATGTGAACCTTCTTAACCTTGCATGTCTCTCTAGATCCTTGTGTAATTCTCTCTTTCAAGGCGACTGTACAGCTTTCCCTCGTGATCACCAAAGTTCAGAGCCCAAAACGAAGAGACCATTGAAAATAATCACCCCACCCTAACTACTGCTCTTTAACTAGGGTTTAATTAAAGCCTCGAAAGTTTCATCTCTTGTGCTTCCAATCCGCTTTGAAGCCTTTTGACGCACCATTTTGATACAAAATATTAAACGTTCCCCAAGAAATAACAGCCCAATAATGTTAATACCTTCTAATATTAGTTAAATATTTTCAAGATATATTGTAATAAATTCAACTTTTCAATAATCTTTCTACCTTTGCGCTAAATCCACTGACATCTCCTCACATTCCTCTCTTTTTACCGACAATTATCAAAAAGGCATTTCCCTTTACTTGATCTCACCATATCTTGATTTACTATTTCTAAACCACAGTAATTTTGATCAGAAGATGAAACAAAACCCTGACGATGTGGGTGAACGGTGTCACCTGGAATATTCCTTTTTCTCACTTGTTTTAGTGAGAGAAAATATATCAATATTTTTTAGACTAAGATATAAAAAGACTTTAACTGCAATTATTTTTATTGAATGATTTTCAATTAAGTATCTAAGAACTGTCAATAACCTGCCCAACATGAAAATTCCAGTCCATGTGTATAGCCCATTTTTGGTGTGACCCGATTCAGCCATTTTCCATTCTGACCGAACCTGCCAGTGTCCCTATCGAGGAATATTTAACCAACGATATATCACCGTTATCGACGAGCTATTACTGAAATATCGACGAGCAGCTGTCGATGAACCATATTCCCATTTTAAGACCAAAAAGGAGCTAAGGTGCTCATCAGCGTCTCCACTCCTTCCACTTCTTTCGTCAGGTAAAGCTCACACTCACCAGGCAGTCCAGCTCCGCCGAGTTCCACCGATTTCAGCCGGTTTACACCGGTTGCCACCTGGTTCTGTCGGCTTTCTCCGTGTGCTGCAACA
>JAULKK010000011.1:6447102-6467675 GCA_032355705.1 Rubia peregrina | reverse complement strand
ACCCACACCCTAAACCCATCCCCCACCACCACCACTCCCTCTCCATTAAGCCACCACCCTCATCACTTCTGCAACCACCATGACCATGCGATTACACCTTGCCTGACGATGCGATTGAATGGTCGATACGATAAAATATGAGGAATGAACAAACGACGCGGTTGCAATTGAACAGGATGCGACGCGAGGAATGATTGCGACGAACGAGTGAATAGGAGAAATGGAGAAAATGGTGGAAGCAATGGCGTCAATGGGGAGAACAAATGTCGTCGGGAAAAAAAGAGAAGAAATGAAAGAAAATAAATGGCTAGAGAAAGTGGAGAATTGGCTGGAGAATATTAGGATTAATGGCATCAAAGTCAATTCATATTTTTTTAAATTTTTTCATAGGGGTAAAATTGTAATTTCATAGAATTTCGACTAAAATTGGTCGGAATGGGTAATTTTGCACTTACGTCAACTAAGTAGGGTTATATTTGCACTTTCAAACACTAAAAGGTTATATTGACACTTATGTCAACTAGGTAGGGTTGTGAAAACACTTTTCTCTATATGAAAAGAGAGCATTTGCCACATGTCGCTTGCATAGTTTTCCACATCAGCTTCACAATTATTTTTTAAATGTAATTATTATTTAGCCATACCCCATCTAATATGATGTAATCTTTTCATTTTCCCATACAAGTCTCATTAATAATATTCTCCTAAAATGTTGAAAGTTTCACTTCTCCTTTTTTCCATACTACTACGATACATTTTGTAAGATTTTCTTTTTCCAAATATAGATATTTGTACTTATATCACGATTATATGTATTTTCTTCATTTATTTAGGTACCAAATTCCTCAATACAATCAACCTCACCATCACCCTCACTAAGTGATTTTATCTCAGATAATATTGACATGAATAAAAATATTTGGTCAAAACCAGCTAAATTGTTGTGACAAAATATTTATTGAAAATATAATAAAAATATAACACAAAGTCTTCTTTTAGGCAGCATAAACTTTAAGCCATGGATTATTATGCAATTATAAGAAGTTCCATTTGGGATGGATTTTTTAAAAAAATATGCTGAAAATTTTAGGGACCTATTGTGCAATTATTAAAATATTATATATATCACAAAATATATCAGAATTTTTCATTCTTTTTCTCCTCCTCTTCTGATCGGTAGCCGTCTCCGGCAATGGTTACCACCAGTTTCTGTCAGATTTACGCTGGTCCACGGGCGGAACATTGGGGGGAGCAGGGGGTGCCTGGTCCCCGCCAATTTTTTTTATTGTATGTATTTTATATTTATTTAGTGTTTTATTTATGTTTTTAAGGTAAAAAAATGGTTGTGGCCACCCCCAAGAAATAAACCAAATCAGAATTAAACTGCTATAATTTTTAATGTTATGATTCTTTATTTTTAATGTAGAATCCAATAAAAATAAATTTTGTCTTACCCAAACTTACTTTTAATATTTATGTTTTTCTTTTTGAAATCTACTTTTAATATTTATTTAAATTATACTTGAAAAGATTATAACAATTTTATTAATCATCGATACTTTTTATAAGATCAAAAAGAGGGGAGCACAATTTAAATAAAAATAAGAATAATGTCCCTTTTAAAATGATCTATTTTACATTTTCTTTAAGTACACTACTTGTCTTTGGTATTTGATTTTTTTACCTTTAAATGAATTAATCTAGTATTATGCTTTGTTATTTTAATGGTCGATTCGAGGTTAAATTACATACAAATTCTTGTTTTATAACGACTAGCCATTAGATAGGCTTATTTTATAATTGATGTAACTAATGAGTTAATTTGATGTTTTATTTTAATTTATCGTAACGAGTTTCCTATAATTTGAAAAAGTTTTAAAATGTATCATAATATATATAAAAAATATTACTATTTGACTTTAAAAGTTATTGAAACTAGTTTTTTCATGATTGATATAAACATTAGTTAATTTAACATGATACTTTCTCTAAATTTTAATGTATTATTTTCGATCCCCCCTAAATAAAATTTCTGGTTCCGCCCTTGCCCTGTTACCATTGGTGCATCTTTTTGTAACAATAAAATGAATGTAATGTTGGGTGCGTTGTTGAACACAGCTTAATGAAAATTTACCGAATGAAGGCGGATTTAGCCTAGTTGAAGGCAGATCAAATGTCAAGAATTAGCTAAACTATGGAGTTGGTTGGTTTATGTGAAAATTTAATTCCTACAATAATTTCTAATTCATGAAAAATTATTTTCGTGATTAAATTTCTATGATATACATAAAATGTGTTTGGTTGCACATGAAATAATTTATTTCTGTGATTTATATATCTGGTCGTTGTTTGGTTTATTTCAACTATTTTCTGTGAAAAATTACGTAAAATGAAGGGAAGTGAAAAAAATGTCATAACACGTTGAGAACATCGAGGAATTGCAATTGAGGGGTACTCGGTAATATATTCCCCACGTTATGTGGAAAGTTTAATTTCTCTCGCATTACAAATTTTCACATATTCAATAACTTGGGATATATACAAATATAACCTTATATACTTGAGGTAAGTGCAAATATAATGCTCAGATAAATAAAGTTATAAAAACAACACTAACTAATTGATGAAAGTGAAAATACAACCCTCTGGTGAGAAATCTGGCGTTGATCGTGTTTTTCCGACGTTGACCCCCAAAATGACAAAAATGCTCTCATACCAATAGTTGAATTTGGGTGGACAATCATACTCTTACCCATCGGCGGATCACCGCCGGATTACCCTCGGACCACCGCCAGACGGCCATCGGACCAGGTAGGATTATATCAACACATTCTTAAAACTTATAGGGTTATATCATCACATTCGTAAAAAAATGTAGGGTTATATTAGCACATATTATAAAAGCAAAACCCATCAACATTAAAAACCATAGGTCGGAGAACACAACAAAATAAAAAACCACACACAAATCATCAGTCAGGATTATATCAGCACATTCCTAAAATATATAGGATTATATCAGCTCATATTATAAAGCAAAACCCATCAACATTAAGAACCATAGGTCGGAGAACGCAGCAAAATAAAAACCACACACACAAAACCAAAGGTTATCCAATCATCAATCCTGACTGAACTCAATAAAATAAAATATCATTAAAAAATCCTTATATTCTATACCACATATCTCTATTCATGTGACGAGAAGGAAAAAAAAGAATCAAACTCAATATCGCATTAATCTAGTGAATTAAGGGGAATTTCTGATAAAGATACCATTTTGAAAGGTTCCCACACCCCACTTCAACATCTGATGCGTCAACCTCACCAAACCTTTCTTCGTCACTAGGATCACACTCTGGAACGCCGATAATCAGTAGAAGATGTGGAAATGGCGGTTTCGTGCGGTTGACGTTGATTTTGTACTATTAGTATGTGTTGATATAATCCTACATTTTTTTTTACAAATGTGCTGATATAATCTTATAAGTTTTAGGAATGTGCTGATATAACCCTATCAGTTTTAGGAATGTGCTGCTATAATCCTACCTGTTATGATGGTGTAGCAGTGGTCCGGTAAATTATGTCATTTCCTCTCTTTTTTAGTTTTTTTATAAGGGCAAAAATGTATTTTCATGAAATTTCGCTTAAAAGTTACCGTAAAGGGTAATATTTGCATTTTCACTTATTATTTAGGGTTATACGCGCACTTTCAATTATCAGAGGATTATATATGTACATATGTGAATTATATAAGGTCATATATGCACTTTTCTCCAATAATTTCTATCAACCAAACAACTTTACTCATTCAAAAATCTTAGGATTTTGTAATTATTACACATCTTACTCCGAAATTCCATTTAATTTGGGGGATGACTTCTTGGCTGGTCTTCTTCGGGTTTTCTTTTTGGTCCCTAACCACAACCAACCACTAATCAACAATGTGCGAATTTTACGCCGACACTCCTTGCCTTGCTCCCCAATTCTTTTGGATCTCAGCACCATAAACACACTTAACGCACACAGATTAATTAAGATCACACATAAACACAGAGATCCATCCCACAGGATCCATGGCGACTCCGGGGCGTTCAGCCTCCGTGTACAGCGACCTCCAATCCAGCCGCCTCAACGTAACCCTCCCGCTCCCTTCGGTGCTCAGCACCCCCTTCAGGGTCGTCGACGGCCCACCTAGCTCCGCCGCCGGAAATCCTGGTGTGTGTTTTCTTAAAACTATTACATGTGCTGAACTATTGCAGATCTCACGTGATCTGGTAATTCTGATACATGAGCGCATGCACGTTAAGATTACACCTTCATCTTCGTGATCTTCACTCTATGATTAAATGGTGAAGAAATAAATACTCCCTTGTCTCAACTCAAATTTACAGAATTTTTTTCACGGTTTGACTGTAATTATAATAACTACGAACGACACATAAAAAAATTGATATTTAAAAACTTCATGTTACGATGAATCTAATGATATCTCATACGATAATACTATTGCTCGTATACCTATCTAAATACATGGTCAAACTTTGACAGAAAAAAAAATTTATGTGAAATTTGAGTTGGTACAAAGAGAGTTTATGATTTCAGTCAATTGATCGAAATGTAATAATGTGGCACATTTTAGGTGAGATTGAAAAGCTGTTCCCGAAATTATTCGGACAGCCATCTGCGAAGCTGGAACCTAGCGATGCATCAGAGGGTCTGTCACCGGATCAGAGCTTAAAAATTGGAGTGGTGCTATCTGGAGGACAGGCACCTGGGGGACATAATGTTATTTCTGGAATTTTTGGTAATACTTACCCTCCGTCCCACTTTAAAGTTTCGAATTCTTTTCAATGGGTGATGAGAGTGAGGACCTACATAAATCAAATGAAAGGAAGAGTTATGACCACATTTTTATGACTAAATATTAAAAGTTTAGAATTAGAAAGTTTATAGTGGGACATCCCAAAAAGAAAAGTAGAAAGTTTATTTTGGGACGGAGTATATGTTATTCTAAGTTTTTTCTTTGGTTATTGTATCATCACTGAAATGAAGCAACCTAGGATAAATATAGAGTAAAAACTCTTTAAATGAACAATCGATAAACTAATAAACTCTCTGTATTAATAAATTTATCCCATCCCGAGTTGGCCAATTCAAATTAAAAGTTACAAATTTCAATAAAAAGCACTTCCAAAATTTTCACTACTAATTTTAGCGGTGTTCTTGAGTTTTAAGTGTGACAATACTTAAAAAATATCTATTCAGCATCTCACTAAACTATTGTTGCACATTGATGTGTAGAAGTGTCAATAAATTTTGTGACATGAACTAATGTAGTGGTTTTGTTTAGTGACATTTCAATTTAGTGACATTTAAAGGCGGAGTAAATTTCATAATACTTCCTAGTTGTTACAAAAAATGCATCACTAATGGACTATTAAATTATTATTTTTGTAGTTTATTAGGTCTCAAGAAAATCATAAATTAATAAGAGTCCGCCTCTTGAAAGACGGTCTTTCCATAAGTTATGGAAAAACTAAGGTTTTAATTGAAAATCAAAAGAAATTAAGATAAACTTTCGAATTGCATTAATCAGATTATAAACTTATAACTACTGCATGTTGCGTGATAAATTTTTAATATTGCAACAAAAATCTTTTACCTTTCTATAATTCTAATTCAACCTCATCTTTCCATATGCCTATAAAAAGACGGTCCTTCCCAAAACTTTGCCAATTAATAATTCTTGAAATTCAAAAAAGATTGTGTTTGCTTTTTTTTTTATTAAGTTCAAATCTTGTAGGAGTTAATCTATTAATTTTCTTATTTCATCCCAGAGGTTTGTTGTTGCGTTTTCAAATTGTAGCATAATGTATTGTATTCCCTCTTTGTCATACCTATTTGCCCATATCACTATACATTTAGTCAAAGTTTGTTAATTAAAAAAATTAAATTCCAAATAACATACTACTTTTTCATGTGCGATATTAGAATTGTGTTAACAATTATTTTTATAATATTATTTTTTTATCATTTTTTAAATATGCACAATTAAAGATATTAATGGTAAATTTTTGCAAATAATATTGGGACAAAGAGCACTAGAAATTTACAGAATAATTCAATGTTATCCGAATTTCAAGAATCTATTAAGGCAAAGTATTGGGAAATTATAGAAAGGCAAAATATTTTAGTTGCAATATTAAAAATTAATTATGCAACATGTAGGAGTGATAAGTTTATGACCCGATTAATACAACCCGGATTTTTTTATTTCTTCAAATTTACCATTTAAACATTGATCTTTCCATAACTTATGGAAATGTCGTCTTTCAAGAGACCGACTCTATTAATTGGATTATCAAAAATGTTATCCCAATTTCAAGAATCTATTGATTGGATTATCAAAAATAAAGAAACCATTGAGCTCATTGATATACATTGGATATATACATTTTTATATATATGGGATATATATATATAATTGTAATTAAATATAGGGAATTTAATATTTCAAAAAACTCTTTAAATTAATAAATTTTAAATGCATTGATATATTAATAACTTTATTAATAAATCCCGACATTAAAATATGATCGTGATCTACCATGATTCCTTTCTTGTTCCAGACTATTTGCAGGAGCATACAACAGGTAGCACGCTCTATGGCTTTAGGGGTGGACCTGCAGGGATTATGAATTGCAAATATGTGCAGCTGACCACTGATTTCATCTATCCTTACCGAAATCAAGTAAGATGTTTTAGTTAACCAATGTAACCTTATCGAAATCATGTTTTGACTAATTTTCTGATAATTAAACCTTGTTCATAATCACGTACTCGAAACTCCAGCACTTGTTTATTGTAATTAGATGTGAAAATTTATAAAATATTATAAATTCATCTATCCTATTCAGAACTCTAACATTTTTTTTTTGAACAAAACAGACAATCAAAATGCAAACACAGTTGATAACAAGTGTGTCTATTCTAGGATATTGTATCGTCCTAATTCTCGACAAATATATACCAAGTAAATAACACTCTATCCGAAAAATAAAAACATAATATAATTTATAATTTTAAAAATTAATAAATTAATAAATTTTTATTAAATCTATATATGCCCGATGCAATATTTAAAATAAATTAATATATTTATTAATATTATAATATATTTATTTTTAAAAATTAAATAATTGACTCAATATTTATTGATATTTAATATTAATTATTTTATGTTTAAACAAAAATAATATGTAAATTTTATATAGAAAAAATTAACGGTAGTATAGAAAGGCTTTACGTTAAAAAAGTTACAGTGAAACACTCGTCTCTAGAAAACCTCTCCCTTCTCTCTACCTATAACCTAAAGTCGAAACCCTATTTCAGAACGTTGGGGGGCCGCCGTCGCAGGAAACTCTCCTCTGATTGCCTCCCCCTCCCAAGCCCACCCCCCCCCCCAACACCCTTACCCCTTATTTCCAACAATCTCCAGACTAAAATCGGCTCCAGATCTGGCGAACGATGGCCGACTGTTTACTCCTTACTCGGTTGTGCTCCATCTACCGATGGTAAAGCGGCGGTGCTCCTTGCCCGACTGTACTCCACGTGGCGGCGGTGGCAAGCGACTATGGTGGTGCCCTTTAAGGTGGCGGCGGCGGCAAGAGACTATGGTGGTGCTCCATACGGCTGCTACATATGGCGGCAGTGCTCCAAGCGGCTGAGGAGTCTCAGGCGACGTCGACGAGTCCGGTGTTTCGAGCGGTGTTAATCGGGTCGATACTACTCTTTTCCAATGGCGACCCTTTACAGATCCAAGTTCATCGTTCTCCCCGTTTCTCTCAACATACTGTGGTAAAGTGTCTAGTCCTTAGGGTTTCCGAGTCTACTCGAATCTGAGCCGGCCAACTCAAATCTAGTGACGGCCAACTCGGTCTTGACCTAGGACTGATTCAACTCACTTCAGTGACGAGTCAACAGCGGGTCAACTCAGCTAGAATAACTCAACTCAGGTCAAACAGAGCCTAGCATATTTACAGAGATAGAAGGGTATGAGGGGTACTTCTCCATTTTATTTTCTTTTTCTACTTTTAAATTTCTTTTTTCAGGTGGAAGACTTTTAATTAATTTCTGCTTTTTCGGTTATTTATTTATTAAGTTTTGTATTTTAATTTTTTTTAAAGGGCCCATAAAATATATGGGTTTTTTATTATTTTGGTATTAAATAAGAACTCTCTCTATCAATGTTTGTTTTGTCGGAAGCCTGAGTAGGTAGAATTTGATTGGTTTCAGATCTGATATCTAAAGAGACAAAAGGAGAACTCCAAGTCATAGTCATTTAAACAACGGACTTTCGGTGATACTGTTTTTCTGAGGATTTAAATCAGATTTGTAGGCTTCTGTCCATTAGGGTACTTAGATCAATTACATTGTTAAGTCGATTTAATTGTTTTTACAGCCTTTTGGAGCCAAGTTAGAGTGAATTCTACGTACTATAAGTGATTTGTATACACTGACAGAAAATATTTTTGGCAATTAAAATGACAGGTTTCAGTCTCCTAGTTTTAGGAAAATGGTTTTACGGGTTAAATGGAGATGGACCGGATGTTTAGTTGGAGAGCTTCAATTACTTCGTTTTGATTGCCTTAGATGTTTGATTGGATGTGTGGACAAAACACTTAGCGTGCGTATTATTTGATACTTCCCTATTTTGACTCTGATGGTAGTCTCGGGTCGATATTATTGTGACTACAGTATGACAACACAATGTCAACCACTTATTCTTGGGGCCCTCTTCACATTACCACATAAGCTTTCCTGTTTAGTATTGTAATATTGATTAGGGCTTATGTGTAACTCTCTTTCAGCCACTGAGATTTAGACTAGAATTGTAAAATTATATAGCGCCTCAATGTAATGGGTTTATCCCACACCATATGTTGTAATCGAACATTGTGCAAATTGAGCTTAATAGAAAAGGGAGGGGAACCCTATAACCCCCGTCCTAGAGACGGTTGAATTTAAAAAAAGAAGAAGTTACAATGATAAACATATGAAATATATATTGATAATGAATCAATTATTAATAATCTCAGAATAATCATTTTCAAAAATCTTAATAATTCAAATCTATAAAAAAATAATTATATTATTATATATTAAACACTATACCTAATCACGTGAATGCTTATTATTATCATATTAAACATAAAATTAATTAACAAAAAAATTTAAAAGTTATATCCCAACTAAAATTACAGATTGTTAATTCACACTAAGAATAAAGGGTTTTTCATATATCAAGGCACTAAGAAAGAATTGTAAATAAGAAAATTAAATAAGGACTCATACTTATTAGATTATCAATTGTAAAAGTTGATGTGTCAAGCTTTGAGGAAGGCACGTGTCAAAATTTGTGAAAATCGATGTGGCTAAGTGTGAGGGTTACACTTGGCCAATGAGTTAACCTTTTAGTACATAGTGTAGATTACATAAATGTATAGTTGTGATTAGTTGCAATACGAAGAGTCCCTTGGTTATCAGACAACAACTTTGTGTGGTGAAGATGATAATTGAAAAGGAAAGAAAATAAGACACCAAAATTTAGTAAAGCGGAAAACTCAAATTGGAAAAAACCACGGGACTATGTAGTCCAAATCTTCCACTATATGAGGCTATCGTAGGGTTACAATAGCTCACCTAAATTGGATGGATTACAAGACTACTCACACTATGGTGGGACATTCACTAACTAGAGATGGGAAGACTTCTCTCTTACTCTCACTCAAAGAGTGGATCTCTTACACTAGAAGGAATGGAAGTGGCTATGGATGAATTAGATTGGATTGAATGATGAAATCTTCTCCAACACCTCTATTTATATATGAACCAAGCAAGTTCTAGAATTCTCTTCCATCTCCCCAACTACCAGAGTAAATGTTTGGAACCCTGTAGGAGGTAGTCTAGATTCTTCCCCCATCTTCCTAGGAACACTTTCCACTAATACCAAAGGAGAGTTCTAGAATTAGGGAGGAAACCCAAAAATTCTAGATAAATATATCAACCGGTCTAACTTCTATATATACCAATGACATAAATATATAGTTGTGTTATACAACTCTTACCACTCACTCTCAAGTTGAAGCATATATGAAAACCATGCCCATTCTATCACACAAATAGTTGATCATAACACCATTCATAGCTTTTGCGACGATCCCCTTGTTGTTCTCCAATTTTCACATATCCATTAGCAACCAATTCTTGCTGAATTTTCTCACGAATAAAGTGGCAAGTTATTTCAATGTGTGGTCCGCTTATGAAATACATGATTAGTTGCAATATGAAGAGTTTCTTGGTTATCACACCAAACCTTTACCAGAACTGAACAATCAACAACTAATGTATCCACAAAATCTCACACACAGATTGTGCAACATCCCTATATTTTTATTCAGCACTATAATGTGACACGACTTGTTGTTTTTTACTTTTCCATGATACCAAGTTTCCACCAACAAATATACAATGGCATGAAATAGATCTTCTATCAATTTTGGAACCTTCCCAATCAACATCTGTGAACACTCAAAGTGATTATGCCCATGATCTTTATACACGATACCTCTCCCCGATTCTCCTTAAAATCACAAAAAAATCTACTCTAATATTATCCAATGATGAACTGTAAGAGATGACATTGATAGATTCACCATACTAACTCAATAGGATTCATTGGAGACTTAGAAGGCTTAACTTCTAATTTTTGAGTCCGAGACAATAAATCAAGAACATACTTTCACCATACCAAATCTCTCAATGGACTGACTAAACTTTCCAAACCAAACACAAGAACTTTGTTTCAGACTGTACAAATATTTTATAAGACGACAAACTCACCCTGACTCTCTCGTAGCAACCAAATCAGGAGATGTGCAACTCATTCTTATGATCACTGTGAAGAAAATCATTTTTTAAATCAAGTTGGTGCAAAGTCCGTTGATTAGTAGTTGCTAATGAAATGAACAATCTAAAAGTTTAACATAGCAATAGGAGAGAAAGTCTCCGAATAATCAACAACATCAGTTTAAGAATAGCCCTTAGAACCAAGATGAACTTTCAATCAAGCTTTTGACCCATATTGATTGAACTTCATTGTAAACACCCATTTATAGCTTGTTTCTATACAGGTACATCAACCAAGTCACACGTACCATTGTTATCTATTACATTCATCTCTTCTATCATAGCGGTATGCCAACCAAGGTGAGAAATGGCTTCATGGAAGATTTTAGGAATAGAGATAGAATTAAGGGTAGCAATAAAAGAAAGAGAAATGATGATAATTGATCACAGTAAACAAAGGTATAAATAGAATAGGTGCATTGATGTTTACCTTTGTGTAACGCGGTTGGAAGACGATCGCTTGAAGCTGGATCAAATGATGAAGTAGCTGGTGAAAGGACGGGTGAAGGACATGATGTAGGAGGCTGGCGTCTTGAGTAAACTTAGAAAATAGGAGGGCACACATGAATTAGTTCTGAGGTAGGTGAAAAGGTTGAGATCGAATACACTAACATATTTTCGTCCTCTCCTTGACTAGTCGAAGTAGATGGGGTGGGAAATAAGGTGTGTCTTTGAAGAATGTAACATTAATAGAACCCAATATTTATTAAGTTTGGAACAATAACATCGATAACCTTTTTGTAATCAAGAAAACCCAAGAAAGACACATTTTAAAGACTTGGGATATAATTTTGTGAGTTGTGGGTGTTCATCTCTAACGAAACACATGCTTCCAAATATTGTAGCATCAACAGAAAACAAAGATTTGTTTGGAAAAATAACTTTAGAAGGGATATCACCATTAAGAACAGAAGATGGCATGCGATTAATGAAAACACCTAATGTAGAAACTACATCGGCTCAAAACGATTTAAGAACATTCATTTGAAAAAGAAGAGCGCGTATAGTTTCAAGAAGATGCCTATTATTTCATTCAGCCACACCATTTTGTGATGGAGATGTATCAAGAATATAGTGGCCTCCCACGTAATGTACTTTACCAATAATCTTCTTCATCATAAGATCCCGAAACAAGCAATGCAAAAAGACATAACACTTGAGTTGGTAAGTTATTTGACTTACAGAGAGAAAATAAATGGAGAAATTCGCTAAGTGTAAAACGGATAATAGGGAAAGAAGATGGGTTGAATTGACAACGCCATGATTAGAATAAAAAATTGATTCAATTTTGCAACGCATTCAACATGTGAAGACTAAATTTCGATTATCTCCCGTTGTCTTATAGTGGTTGTACGTATATATTGAAACTTATACACCATATTTATTTGTTTATTTTGTTCATACCGCTTATATAAATTTTATTATTTTATTTTGTAGCCCCCTAAAAATTTGTTCTGAATCCACATGCTCTAACATTTATGAATACCACATGCTTGTCTGATTTGATTTACTATTCTTTGCCTTGCGAAAGCTTTATGTTCTTCCGAGATCTTTAATATATGTGTGGCAGTCACAATCTTTGAAAGGCGTGAAAATATATTTAATGTGAACGATTAGCTGCAGCATGTCTTATAAAAGATTGAGCTGTTTTACAATGGCCAGTTATATGTTGGATTTCAGTTGGTCATTCTGTAATTATAGAATGGAAGTTTTAACCGCTCTTATTCTAATAATGCTTGGTCTGTGAGATCAGGGTGGCTTTGATATGATCTGCAGTGGCAGAGACAAGATTGAAACCCCCGAGCAGGTTAGTTTCCTCGATTCTTATAATATTATAAATTGACTAATATACTACTGCTAATTACAACATTCTGATGATATTTAAGTTATATTCAATGTTCAATAACTTTTAGTTCAAACAAGCTCAAGACACGGCAGCGAAGCTTGATTTGGATGGTCTTGTAGTAATTGGAGGCGATGATTCGAACACAAATGCATGTTTGCTTGCTGAAAATTTCAGGTTAGCTATTTTACTTCAGTGTATCTAGCTTGTTCAATATCCAACACCGGTCTATATATATTGATCAGTTGTTACATTGAATGATGTATCTTGTGAAGGGCTAATGATCTAAAAACTCGAGTTATCGGATGCCCAAAAACCATTGATGGTGACTTGAAATGCAAAGAAGTTCCAACAAGTTTTGGGTTTGACACAGCTTGCAAGGTTGGAATCTTAGTCTCATCATGTTTCTGTGTAGTTTTGGTCAGTTTTTGAAGGAAAAGGAAGAACTTCATCTATTACACTTTCTTTGCTGCACAGATATACGCTGAAATGATTGGAAATGTCATGGTCGATGCGCGCTCAACAGGAAAATACTATCACTGTGAGTATATGTCTGGAAATTATTTTCCTGTTGAAGATTACTTTCATAGGAAAATACTGTCACTGTGAAACTACTATTACAAACACTACAACAAATCAAGCTAGTAGTTACATTTTTGGTACTCAATAATCACATAAACAAGTGTAATGAAAAAAAGACTACTCTTAAAGGCGTAGCTAATGATTCATACACCTCAAAGTGTATCCAATCAAAGGCTAAATCTGGTACTCCAAGTCTGAAAGTGTAGAGAAAAATTACTACATATAAAAATGCAATAAAGTTTCCCACTTGAAAAATGATGTAGAAGATGTAGCCAGTTTTGTTTACACTTGTTTGTTAGTGTACCAATATTTTCTACACTCTAAAATGTAAAAAAGTATCATCCCATATGAGCATGTACCAAATGTTATAAGAAATGTAATAGATTTACTGCAGTTGAGAATGTATTAAATATTTACTACATTTTCTTATGTGTAATTAAAATTGTGTAGCTAGTGGGTTTTTTTTGTAGTGAAATTAATTTCCTATCGTCTACTCCCTCCGTCCCGATAATTTTGGCCTATTTGCTTTTTCACGCTCTTCAATGATCATGTTTGACCGTCATTATCTCAAGCTACATATAACAATTCCGCATAAAAAATTATATTTAAAAATAGATGTTAAGATGAATCTAATGATATCTCATATATTAATTTATATTTTTATTATAAATATATTAATTTATATTTAGGGTCAAAGTATACCAAGTTTGACTTTGAAAAAGTAAAATAGGGCAAAACTGGTGGGACCGAGGGAGTATGACATAAAAAAACCTCAGTATCCAATAGTGTTATTAGGCCACTGAAAATCTCAGATGCTTTATAGAAGTGGCAAGCATTGTTGTCATTTTGTAGTCTGTTCAAATGTTTGACGTTTCTAATGCCGGTCATGCTTAGGGTTAAATTAAAAGTTTATGATTTTCATTTTAATGAATCCTCATTAATTTATCTTTTACAGTTGTAAGACTTATGGGTCGTGCTGCTTCACATATTACATTGGAATGCGCTTTGCAGACTCACCCAAATGTTACTATCATTGGTGAAGAGGTAAATTTTCACTTTTCAGAATCCCAAACATTAAAAAAATGAGAAAAAAGTAATGTTTTTGCTTTCTGATGGAGAACTCTTTGCAGGTTGCAGCCAAGAAACAGACACTGAAGCATGTTACTGATTACATAACAGATGTAATCTGCAAACGAGCAGAGCTTGGTTTCAACTATGGAGTTATTCTCATACCAGAAGGACTTATTGATTTCATTCCAGAGGTAGTCACAAACCAACAAAAATATCATATCATAGCATATCAACAAATTTGAGCAAAAATCAATTTAAGTTCAGACAAGCTGATTCAATCCAAGTGGAAGTTCAGATAAACTGATTTCAATCCCAGTGGGCCACTACTACAAACAAAGGCTAATGTAACACTTTGAAAGTGTTTCTTTAAGTGATAATGATACTAAGTTGATCTATTGCAACACTTTTACAAGTATTACCTTAGGTGATGTTGTATTAGATCTAGCGTAACATTTTTCAAAATTTGGGTAACACATGTCAAGATTTAGTTGACACTTTTTAAAGGTTTAAGTAACACTTTTCAAGCTATTGTAACATTTTAATAAGTGTTGCAAGAAAAGTGTTACGATAGATCTGATTTGTAGTAGTGGACGTGGCCTTATAATAGGAAGGGTGAAATTGCAGTGCAGATCACTTGATTGGTTTTATGCATTCTCCAGGTGCAACAGCTGATTTCAGAGCTTAATGAAATTTTAGCTCATGATGTGGTTGATAAGGAAGGAAGTTGGAAGAAGAAACTACGAAGCCAATCTCAACAGCTATTTGAGCTCTTACCACCTGCAATCCAAGAGCAACTCTTACTTGAGAGAGACCCTCATGGAAATGTGCAGGTTTGTTTTTCCACCATTCGAGCAGTTTTCGATGTTTTTTATTCTGTAAGTGGTCATTTCTGACTTTGGACACCATGAACAAGGTTGCGAAAATAGAAACCGAAAAGATGCTCATTGAAATGGTGGAAACTGAATTAGAGAACAGGAGGAGTGAAGGCAAGTACAACCAGAAGTTCCAAGGCCAATCTCACTTTTTCGGGTAACAACGCGTACTTGTGGCTTTAATTTTAGTATTTGTTGTACTTCTGTTCTTCACTAATTCCATATTTGCATTTCTGAACTTGCAGTTATGAGGGAAGATGTGGCTTGCCCTCAAACTTCGACTCTAACTACTGCTATGCATTGGGTTTCGCTGCTGGAGCACTTCTTCACTCTGGAAAGACGGGCTTGATTTCCTCAGTAAGTGTTTTCACAAATTCACTAGTACATGTACTTTTCAAATTGTTTCATAACTGTTTTTGATGTTTATACGGGCATCAATCGCCTTATCAACAGGTGGGAAATTTAGGAGCTTCAGTAGATAAATGGACCGTTGGCGGGACAGCATTAACTGCTCTGATGGATGTGGAGAGGAGACATGGTATGTGACTGATATCCTTCCATTTGTAAAGTAGCTTCTCATAATAAGGCTCAAATTAATTATGACTGCTGGTTCATTTTATGTGTAATCAGCCAACGTTAACGCTGTAATTACCATCTTCTTGCAGGAAAGTTCAAGCCTGTGATTAAGAAAGCCATGGTGGAACTTGAAGGTAAAGTTTGTTACTCCCTCCATCCACATAAAGTGTCGTGTTTGCTGCAACTAATATAGGCCTTGAAACACGACTTTAATTTTGATGTGAAATGGAGACAACTACTTGTAGGATCACACTGTATTTTAGGTCACTGTATTGAAACTTTACTTGATTGTTTGTTGATGATCTTCAGGTGCTCCTTTCAAGAAGTTTGAGTCCGTGAGAGACGATTGGTCCATCAAGAATCGATACATCAATCCAGGTACAACTTAAACTACATCGTTCGCGTGGTTCTGCTGTAAATGTTTAATGAGTAAGGCTCTTGTGATAGTGCTAAAACAGAGAAAACAAGATGTGTTTTGTGCATCAATAACATTAGTGATGCTTTTTTGTGGAGGTCTTTCTTGCTAGACATGTTCTAAATCTATGTGTCAACTGATACTTACAAGGTTTGAATGAAATTTGATGTACAGGTCCAGTTCAGTTTGTAGGAAAGACAGCAAATGGTGCTAACCACACATTGATGCTGGAGCTGGGTGCTCAGGCCTAATCAAACCTTTTCTGCTCAATAATATGTTACTTCAGTTTTGAGTTATGTTTGAGAATGCTCTCATTTATATCGATCTAGGTTTAAGCATTGCTAACCTCAAAAAACAAAAATTTAAGCATTGCTCCGTAATAAGCTACATTTGTATGAAATCAAGGCTTACATAATTTTTGGTTTGACAGTTGATTAACCATCCCAATGTCGATCTTGTTTAATTTTGTAACACAATCCCGGTTTGGCCGAGCTTATAAACTGTTTTGCCTATAAGCAAAACATTATTTAGTGGGTTGGTAAAGTGATAAAAATCAACTTATTTTGAAAGCAAAGCCTATTTTTGGGGGGAAACATAAGCTGGTCTCCACTACTTTTAAAATAAGCCAGTTTTGCTTTATAAGCATAACTCTGCCAAACATAGCCAAAATAGTTGTGCAAAATAATGTTAATAATTGTAATTTATCGAATATGTAATCATGTCGCTCTCTCTATATGCAAATATATTTACATGAAAAGTCTATTATATTCGTTTACCCTATTACACACCCTCAATCTTTATAGGGTAAAATAACAGATAGATTGAAAAGATAAAAAAAAATCACTACAAAGACCTTTAGTTTTTTTAAAAAAAATTAGTGACTTGTACAGTGTAGGGACATGTATAACACAAAGTTCACCATGTACAACTATTTCACGGACGAAATGGTAGTCTACATCAATATTCTTAATACGATTATGATGAAAAATATTGGCGGGAAGATATGTGTTAGAGACATTATCACAATGAAGAGTAACTAGATGACAAAGAAAATGCCCCAAATTTGCAAGAAGCGGATGAAGCCAAACAGTTTCAGCCATTATGTATGCAACAGCCTGATATTCAACTTTAGGGGAGAATTTCTATATAAGAGGTTGCTTCTTAGACCGCCAAGAAATTGAATTCTTTTCAAGGAAAATTCCATAGCTAGTGGTAGAACGACGACTGTCAAGACAACCTAACCATTCAACATCAACATGTACCACTACCAACCTATGAGAGCTCATCGAATGTAGAAAAAGACCAAACTTCAATTTACTCTAAAAATTCTATTCACATCATGAAGGTGAGTAGTACGAGAAGCATGTATAAACAGAGAAACCATATTAACAGCATAAGCAATATATGTACGCGTCATGTCTAAATATTGCCAGGCGCAAACCATACTACAATATTTTGTGGGATCAACGTGATTCTTTCCATCAATAGAAGACAACAGAACTCTAGAAACATTAGGTGTGCGTTCAGTTTTGACAGTATGAAGATGAAATTTCTTTAATAAATCATAAACATATTTTTACTGGGACAAAAACAAGTCAGAAGGAGTACGCAACACCTAAAGTCCTAGAAGATAATGGAGATCCCCTAGATATTTCATATCAAACTAAGACGAGAGAATAGATATAAATTTGTGAACTAAAACAAAACTACTTCCTGTGTGAACAGTATCCGAAGTAAAATAAGCATATGACTCTGATATCTTAAATCAAACATAGTGATGTCACAAGTGTTGCATTTAAAACCTATGGACAATAAAAAAAATTGTTGAAAGGAGAAAACAAGCTCGCGGAGCCTATTTCGAACCATATATGGACTTACGCAATGGCATATGTAATCTGGCTTCGAGGGATGAGCGAAACCCTTAGTTTGACACATATACAATTTCTCATTTTAAAAACCATGCAAACATTTTCAACATCTAATTGACGAAGAGTCCAATAAAGATAGACAACAATAGTAAGAACTAAATGCACAATAGTAGGTTTCACAATAAGACTAGTAAAAGTTTTGAAATAATCAATATATGCATGTTGGTGATTGTCTTTAATTTTCTAGAACCATTTGTGGCCAAGTACATGACGAATGATGTTGCGAGGTACTAACTCCCAAGTATAATTTTTAATCAAAGTCATATACACATCAAGAATAGTCTGACGCTACCAAGGATATTTAGACGTTTGTTTAAAATGAGAGGTTTCTAATTCTAGGAAGTTTATTTTCAAATTCACTATTAGGTGATGAGGATTAGAAGTACCATCTTTAAAAAGAATAACCATGGGTGAGCATTCAGAACAAGCATTAAATGAGGTAGTGAAGTAAAACCGAGAGGGACAAATGATCAAAGACTATGGTTGACTTGGACGAAAGGGTAAGTGGAGATGACACGGGCAACAGCCTCAAAGAAACCAAATCTAGCGAGATGGACATTAGAGACATGGCAGTTGGGGTTAGATCGGCTGCACCAGAATGATGCATCGCCACCGAGGCCGGTGAGATGAGAGGGATTTGGATAAGGGTAAGGTATAATCCGAGGTAAGTGTGGAGACATCTCCACAAGGATGTTATTAAGGGTGGAATTGCGTATGACGATTCCGAAGTCCCTAAGGTAATGTTGAATTATTCTTGATGGAATTTGAAAAATAAGTTGTGATGACGACTATAGATATTGTTTTTCTAATTTCCTTGTTTTTGCTTTAGTGTGTTTGTTATGATTTTGTTTTGTGTGTTTTTGGGAAATGATTTCCTCAAATATTTTGGTGCGCTGGGTGTTTATGTCTTTGGATGCAGAAAATAGGTTTTGGGCAAAAAAAAAAGATCAAATGGGCTGAAAAGCCACTGGATCAAAAGGTATGGACTGTGCCACATGAACAAGGCTCAACACGGATCGTTCCAAGTTACACAGTTCATGCCAGATGAATTGTAACCGCCTCTCTGATCAATCCGGTTGGTTCCATATAGCATGGACCAAGCATAAAATATTACGTCCATAACCCATTTCTCTTCTTCTCATTCTAACTTCTACAGCACATGACCTACACTCTCTTCAACTCCAAATCTCCCCTAAATATTGCAAAATCATTCACATCATGAGTAATTTCAACGATGAGCTGGGCTACCTAGTGGGTGATATGGTCATCATTTATACTCCTTGGAGGGTAGGGTTTATCATATGGATTGTGATATGAGGCAGGAGTGGAAGTACGTCGATCAGAGGGTGAACGAACACGATGAGGATCACGATGTCCTATTGGCGAGTTTGAGTGGTCAGGGAAATTTTGATGAGGAGCTTCGTAGGCAGTGGGAGGAGAGACGCGAGCAGAGGCGTGCAATCAAGCATGTCATACATCTGGATTATGGAAAGCACTTTTTGATACGATGATGACATATCCCATGTTTCTTTTTTTGTTTATTTAATTTTGGGTCCAGACACCTTTGGATGATTGTTTTGGATATTTTGGTAAGTTTTTGTGAGGATTTATGTTTTTCTTGTACGATCTCTTTTATGAGCATTTTATCTTGATTTTTTTGGGGAAAAAACTCGCTAAGTTGAAAATCTAAAAGGCCGGGGGGCGAGGGGCAGTCAGGTCAAAAAGCCAAAAGGGAGACCTATGCAAAAATGAGAGGCCTAAAAGGTGTGAAAAAATGTGATGTGTGAGCTATGGAAGAAAAGAGAATGTATGATGAACCCGAGAGGGCTCGTAAGTAAAATGAGAGAAAATTGAAATACTTGAAGCCTTCTCTTGTTTTTGCCTATTTGTGGGATTTCTGGGTAGAGTAAGCCATCTTTTTTCTTTTCTTTGGATGTTTATACCACGTTCTTATGATGGCATAATTTATATTATTTTGGGGGTTCAGAATGCCTTAGGTTGGGATGTGAGGGTTGTCAATCTTTAACATTTTGGGTTAGGGTAGTTCTATAAATTATGTGTCGTATGTGCTTTTGGGAATCATAGCTTAGAAACCACCTGATGGAGATCAGGGTACGACTACTACCATAAATGAAGACATTCCACGTCTTGATCAAACATTGAAAGGTAATGTTCGTGATCCTCTAAGCGACATGGTTGGACCTATGACAAGGTCTAGAATGAAGTTTAGAGATGTTGTATTGAATGGTTTGATTGATCGCCTTCATGATGAAGAACTTAAGAAGAAGTCGGCAAGTTCTTGGATTACTTATTCA
>JAULKK010000011.1:6436929-6447002 GCA_032355705.1 Rubia peregrina | reverse complement strand
CAAGATAGGTCTGGCAGCTGTCAAAATTGACATGAGTAAAGCATATGATAGGGTCTCTTGGGAATTTCTGGAGAATGCTCTGATGGCTATGAATTTCCCATTGCATTGGAAGACATTATTAATGCAATGTGTCACCAAAGTTAATATGGCAGTCAAGGTGAATGGGTGGCAGTCTGATTTTTTTAAAACCAGTCAAGGGTTTGAGACAAGGGTGTCCTTTGTCCCCGTACCTGTTCATTATTTGTCAACAATATTTTTCAAGCCTGTTAAAAGCCAGTGTGAATCGGCTGGAGAATGGGGGATTCAGCCCAGGTAGAGGAGCTCATTCAATCTCTCATCTTATATACGCAGATGACAGTTTAATGTTCATGAAAGTACAAGAATCGGTTATCCAAAAACTTGCAAGGGATATAGATGCATTTGGCCGATATTCGGAATAGAGGATTAATTTTGAAAAGTCGGCAATCCAAGTATGTCCAAATACTCCTACACAGGCAGAAGCTTTGCTTCGATATGGTTTGAATATCCATAACACAGGGATAAGTGGTAACTATCTAGGCATGAACATATCGCTACCTCAGTCTAGGAGACAAACACATCAATATTTTATTCGTAAGATCATACAAAAATTTGATTCGTGGAAAATGAAGTGGTTAACAATGGCAGGAAGAATCACTCTCGCAAAACATGTGATGTCCACTATTCCACTATATGCCTTAGGCGTCTTCAAAATCCCAAAGGATGTATGTCAGACTATAGACAAGTTAATAGCAAGATTCATCTGGAAGGGAGATTTGCAGGACAGAGGAGTACATTGGTTATCTTGGAAGAAATTATGTACCCAAAGAGTCATAGCGGTTTAGGCCTACGGTCTACTGCGGAGATGAACAAAGCCTTAATGGCCAAACATGTATGGTCTATATTAAAGCAAAAGGATTCCTTGTTTGTGAAGGTATTTTTAGAAAAATATTGTACCACGATTTCGTTTCTCAGCCAAAGACATAAACCATATCATTCCTGGGCATGGAAATCAATACTGTGGGGAAAGGAATTGCTATCTAGTAAGCTTAAATGAGTGGTTACATTAGGACAGTAAATATCTATAGGAGACAATTGGATTCCTGGGAATTCAGTGACACAACCACATCCTGTAGCACAGTCTAACACGAGTCTAAAGGTAGCTCATTTAATTGACAACTATAGACAATGAAGGATACCTCTTATCAGAGTACTCTATCCACCATTAGTGGTGAAACAGATCTTATAATTTCTTATCCCAACGAATCCGGACCAGAGGGATACACATATATGGCCATACACAACTGATGGTGAATATAATGTCAAGTCAGGATACAATGTCCAAGTTTCACAAGGTTGCCAGAATCAATTCGGATCGCAGACACAGAGTCTTCATAACTAGAAGGCTTTATGGAATCTTAAGCTTCCGAGAAAGATATTGGTGCATACATGGCGTATTTTTCATAATGCTCTACCAACAGCGCTAAATTTGCAGCATTGGAATATCATACAAGATCCAACATGCCAATTGTGCAATACAAATCAACAGAAAAATGTATGTCATACCTTTCTGGAATGCACAAATGCACATCAGGTGTGGAGAATTTCGCCTTTGGGATTCAATTTTGCAGTTGGCACTTCGGTTCCATTCTCAACTTGGTTCTAGGATTAGTTTACGAAAGCACCAGATCAGGAGTCCATTTGTCTTTCTATGTGCCTTCCCTGGAAAATTTGGAAAAGACGAAATCAAAAACTGTTCAACAGTCAAAGGGTAGACCCCCTAATTGCAGCTAATCTAGCAACGGCTGACTTACAGGTTCTCCACAGATTTCGACAATCAATGGATATGGAGGAAGTTGGGAACTTACCTGGAGAACGCTTTCATATCACCCCACTGGTTCGAGCCTGGAACACCAGAGATTTGGTGTTGAAATTTGATGGAGCATACTGGGCAGAGAATGGTCACGCTGCAGCTGTCTGGTCTATCTTACAACGCAATGACTCTGACACACAAACACATAGAATCCATTTTCCTTCTCAGGATCCTGGTCAACTTGATGCAGGATCAGTATAAGGATCCCCCTGGCAAGTGACAACTATAGTGCAGGAAATTAGGGACATCGTAGCTCAGTTTATTAGTATTTCTTTTGTCAAAGTTTGTAGGAGTTTGCTGATTAGGGGACATAACTGTGCTAATGCCACAAATTGTAATGTTTTAAATTATCCTTATTAATAATATGTAAGTATTCCATAAAAAAGACCCAAGGAACTGACCGTCGGGTCAAATTTTATTTCTTTGATTATTTACTTAATGAAAAACAAACATTAGTTCGGGTAGAAACCCGGACCGAATCGAAATTCAGAAATCATTTCGGCCCGTACCTCGGCTACACTTGGGCGTGACAAATTTACCCTGTTGGCCTGATCGCTAGCCTTCCCTCCGAAACCGACATTATGAAAGCCGGCGGATTGCTGCAATTTGCCCGCAGACCCTTTTCGCCCTTCACCGGCGGTCAGTATCACCGCCCATTTCCACACTCCCGTTATTCTTCTACGGATTCCCCCATTCCTCCAAATAATAAGCTTTTTGTCGGTGGTACGTACACCTTTTTTCAGCTATCTCCATTAGTGCATTGAAACAAAGTTATTCATTTTTTAATCTGAGTTTGTATGATTGTGTTGCAGGTCTTTCATGGTCGGTGGACGAGAGGTCGCTTATGGACGCCTTTTCTTCCTTTGGTGACGTAACTGAAGGTGATGTTGTATGCACTCTAACTGTTTGATGAAATGTGACGATGATAAATTCATCATTAAGGAAAAATAAAATCAACATGGGATATTCTTACACATGAAAAAGGTTTAGGTTGAAGCCAAGAAGGCCATTATCGGTGTGGAAGGGATATATTTTGGTTAGCAACAGTTTTCACATGTTGAGTAGCTTCTTCTTTAGTTGAATCATTGTTCTACACTTGTACTAACATGTATTCTGCTACCTTAGCTCTTGGTTTAGTTTTTTCTATTTGGTAATTCCTCTAATTGCTACTTTAGCTCTATTATTTGGGCTATTTCAGAGCTTTCTTTCCACTTTACTTCATTCATGATTTTGGTAAAGTGCAATTTATTACGGTCCACTCATTTGTAATACTTTCTTTTCTCTTGATTTGTCATTCTCTCCACTATTTCTCCTCCATTTATTTACTTTTCCCTTAACACGAGTGAATTTTCCGCCATGTGAAGTAAACTTTGGGACGGAGGGGTATGCAATGATCCAGTTAGCCGATCCCACACTGTGGAATAAAGACTTAGCTGTTATTGTAGTATATAATGATATAGTTGCCATTATGTTCCTGAAAGTCTTTAATTAACCACTTCAATGCTAGTTGTTAAATTGCATGGATATGAAGAGCTTCGTAGGATGCGGAAGGTGTAAATCTAAAACATTGGCTCAGAAAAAAAATGTGTTCTTAAGATTGAATCCTTTATCTCTTTAGAGTATGTTCATAGCATTTTGGAAGGTTGCTTGTTCTTCCAGAAGGAAAACCAATTTTTTACTTTTGAATTCTTGTTTCCAGTCAGGATTCTATACGATAAAAACACTGGAAGATCAAGGGGCTTTGGGTTTGTCCATTTCTCAAAGGAAGAAGAGGCCATGTCTGCAAAGAATGCCATGGATGGAAAGGTAAGCGGATGAATGCAGCCAGGTGAACACAAAATCTACATTTTTTCTGTTTCCTAAATGTTGTTACCTCTTTCAGGCATTTCTTGGTCGGCCAATGCGGATCACATTTGCTCTGGACAAGGTTCGAGGTGCTCCCACTGTAATCCCTCGCGTTAGAAATAGCGACAATGGTTCTGAGCGGGAACGCTAAACATTCGTGGTATGTTTTGATCGATTTTGACGACACACGTGTTCTGTTTCAACACTTAAAAGGGAAATGGTCTTTTATATTGCAAATTGCAAGAGATGTGTGATACATTGGTTTAGAAACAATGATAAGAAGATTGTAGTAGTCTGTGTAATCTGCAGAGATTATGAAATACACTGTGATCCCTTTTTTATGATGTTGTATATATGGAGAGTGTGCGCAATTGAGGAATAATTATCATAATTATCATAATAATCAAACAAATTATATTTTGCAAAACTTCAGATGTCTGTCTGGGTATTTGGAGCTTCTCAGTGTTCCTTTCTCTTTGGCCTTGCCAGATGAGGGAAAGCACTCAAAATATTGTGTGGCCTCAGGTCTTGCCTGGTCAAGATTCCCACTACTGGAGATACCTGTTGAAGGAACAAATCACATCAGTAATTAATTTTTACATTATTTTCTTATAAAGTAATTAATTTTCATCTATTTACATTCTGTAATTGTAGTAAAGCTTACCCCAGTTACTTGACCCTTGGGAACTATAAGCATGTGACGAAGTCCCAGTTGGCTGAACTGTACCATTGCCTTGGCTGCGGACATGGTTTCCATCACCGTGTGTGGCGTGGTGTTTGTCAGGGGATGCAAGTCGACGTACAAGTTCATTTCATCCTTGGTCACCGCCACATCCTCAATCTTACCCCACCTCTCAGCCAAATCCATCCAGCTGAACTTTTCCCTGACTTCCCAGTCCTTAGTGCGTCGCCTTTCTTTCAAAAACCATTTTCGCTTCAGCACCAAGAGAAGGTGTGCCCTGAGCACCAGTCCATGCAGCTCCTCAGATGCCCCCGGTGGCTTGGACTCCTTGTCCACCACTGGGAACCCATTGTGGGTGGTATTCCTGAGGACATCCACTATCCGCCCGACTCTCTCAATCCCGTTGAGAGTGATCGCTGGAGATTTGGCATCCGCGAGCTCCCCTACCGTTAGATTCCTCATCCAGGGCTCAGGGTATGTTTCCAGGAAGGGCAGCCCTTTGAGTTCCAGGATGATTTCGTATATGCTCGGGTTGAAGCAGTCTCCAACAGTTTTGGCAATCAGGAGAACCAGCATTGTGATGGGAAGAAGGAGAAGATTGTTTGTGAGTTCAAGAAATATGACACAGACTGAAACTGTCATTCTCATGGAACCCGCCATTAGAGAAGCTGCACCAAGCACCGCATAAAGGCCCTGGTCGATTTGAGTGTACTTTCCCATGGCCATTCCCAGAATTCTACCATATGCAGATCCCATAAGGATGATGGGAATAAAGAGACCCGAAGGGGTGGCAATCCCGAATGTTATGAGTCCGAGGATCCAGTACAGGGTGAAGAAGATAGTGAGGGAAAAGAAATCGAACTCTTTGCCCGTGTTGAGGGAGAAAATGTTTCTAACAGCATCATCATTGGTGGTTACTAGGAGAGTGGCTAGGTCATTGTAGTATCCTTTTGGGCAGTTCAATTGTTTGAAGTTTCCCGCCCCTTCTTTTGTAGGGCAAGTGTCCGGAAAGGAGGGGTCACAAGGTTTACATGAAGCAAGAAATGGAAGTCCAAATAGGCATACGGATGTAAAGATGGAGACACTGAGAGCCAGCATAAGTTTGTGGAATTTTCCCTTTCTGCAACATTATTTATTTAAAAGGTAAGCAATTCAGAAATAATGAGAGGAATAATTGCAGGAGAAACTGAGCAGAAAGGGCGCTTACTCGTTTATGAGATTGTAAAGCCCGAGGACCTTATGAAGAACATGGTTGTAAAAGCTTCCAAGAAGTCCTCCGATGACACCAATGATGATGACAGGGATGATATCTACGGCGCTATAAGTAACAGAAACGCCACTGACATCAAACATTATGAGCCCTCCTTTGCCAAACAGTCCACAGTTTCCATTTTTGCAGATTTGAATGAAGGCTCTGAGCACCACCACCACAACTGCCGTGCTGAAGAAAGCCCTCCACAGAAGAGCACTTCGCCACCATGTGGCCACTTCCTCGAGTGAGAAAAGCACGCC
Organism: Rubia peregrina; assembly: GCA_032355705.1. NCBI lineage: Eukaryota > Viridiplantae > Streptophyta > Magnoliopsida > Gentianales > Rubiaceae > Rubia > Rubia peregrina. The sequence continues at coordinate 6,441,072 of JAULKK010000011.1, read as the reverse complement.
ACCAACCGGTGAGCGGAAAGCAGCGCAGATTCCTGCAGAAGCACCAGCCGTGATGACGTCTCGCCGGTCCCTATCATTGTTGAAGTATCGCAGCCATTTCCATTTGGCGCGATAGCTTTCTGTCCCGCCTTGTGCTAGTAAGGATGCAATGCAGGCTCCAATGTGCACCATAGGGCCTTCTTTTCCAAGGTCTAATCCAGCTGCAACAGCTCCAATGCTTCCAAATATCTGAAGAAAATCAAGTCTAGAATCATTCAGCCCAAAAGTACAGAACTTTCCAACATATGGAAAATGTTGCTTCAGGTTTGGGACTAAACTTAACCCAATTCTCTTCCATGACTGAATGTTGGGTTGGGATACCATAAATCTTAAAATTATTATGCTACCTACATTAGAAGGTTTAAATGTAGTGTAAATTATGATGGTAGAATAGCTTCCAACCTTGACAATCAATGTTGTAGCACCATACATGTTGGGCGTGTCAACCCCATTAAGATAAGCTTTTATTTCAGGTATACCAGGTCCAGCTGCAGTTGGCGCGAAAAACACGCAGAGAAAAGCAGCTACAAACGTCAGAAGGAAATTTGCCCCAGCAAAGTATAAGAAAGCCATTAGGTATCTGCAGAAAGAAAACAGTGTTCACTTTCATCTTTCTTTTACCATCTATGAAGCATGTTCGAGCTGACAGAAAGCAACTATACCTATCGTTGTCAATGTACTTGGCCACAGCAAGTAGTTTGTAGCCTGCTATGTTTTCAACTGCTAGATTAATAAGGGTGGCAATGATTCCTGTTAGAAGGCCTACCAGGAATGCTAATGTCCATTTCCCGAAGATATACTGCAAAACCTGTGTTCTTGATCTACTTCTCCAGTCGTGCTTGAAAAGATCATTCTCATTGATCCTGCAATAAGAACGCGATTCCTTTGTCAAAAGATCTTGTCACTAAGGCTTTATGAGGTAATCTAAATATGTGTACTTACTCGTAATCTAAGCTCTCTATGTAGGAAACCTTGGCACCAACCATGGCTAGTGGACTGGAGGAAAGCGTAAGGTTCCTCTTCAGGAGCGGTTGATGAAGTATGTTGCTCTCGGGATCTCTCTCACTTTCAGCACCATTGTAGTGCAGAAGTGACGAAGAAGGTGGCATTTGATCCACAGCTGGGATTAGGGAAGAGGTGACATCTACGGACTCCACAGGCATGATACTCGAATTGCTCTCCAAGGCTAGCCATTCTCCCCCCTGCAGCTCAATCTAGTTAGAAATACAAAGGAGCCTAAGAAGAACAAAAGAGCAAAAACACAAAAACTATCAGGAGTAGGAGAGTAATAGACAAAGACGACACATACACTGTAGCTTTCTTCTTTTGTTTTGAGATTTACAAAGACTGCAGTTCCCATCTTTGTTGGCTGAAGCTCCTTCGGGCATTCAGAATTTCTGATGCTCTACATTGAGATGAAATGAGTGAATAATGGAAATGAAGGAACGTGGGAAAGGAGATTCAAATCTTATAATGTTACAAATTGCCTAGGACTGAACTGTGCGATCCATGAATTTTGCACCAAGAACATGAAACCGAGCAAATGAGAGATTGAATACTGTCCAAGTGATCGACAGTGCACATAAGATGTGAATTGTGATGCCTATGAATACGCTCTTGAATCAATAGTGTTATTACCAGCCCTTGTTTTTTGTTCTCTGAAACACGAGTCGCGGCTTACCTCAAGAAATGATGCATTTTCTACATCATCTAATCCCCGGAAAGGACCACCATCCACTGTGAAACCATTTATCCACAAGCAGACATTGTGAGTGACCACTTGAAGCTGCTGAAGCTGCGTGGCCGGCAGTTCAACCAATTCTGCAGCCTGTGCAGCTCCATCAAACACGGCATCTGCAGTTTCCGAATCCAGTACATCTTGAATGAGCCCTTCACTGAAATCCAGAAGGAAATAAACACTTGAGCATTCAGTTAGTCCATGTTAAGCTATAAAAATAATCTAAGCCATTGGAGGGGCGAAAAATCATGTTTCATTTAAGAGACTATAATGCTCTGTGTCTTGTAGTATACGGAGTATAGAAATAGTATATTATTTTAATTAAAAAATATTTGAAATTTACAGGTGATTTATGGGACACCATAACGCATTTTTGGTAAAATACTGTACTTATATTCCATCTGACGCCATAATATTGGCTGATTTCCTTAAAATAGTTCCCTTGTGGAAGTATTGAAAATATTTTTTTCTCCGTTTCTTTTATGAATGCAGGCGATTGGTACAGTCGCTTTTCGTCAGCTAATCATCAAACCAAATGGCACCATATCAGTGAAATCAAGCAAACTATACTGTGATCCTAAACTTTATTTCCCGGATTGAAACCCAGAACAAAATTGAGCTCATTTCCCGGAGTGAAGCATAATAATATTATATGCACACACAGCAGTAGCTAAACATGAACTGAATCCAAAATGAAGCAGAAAAAGAGGTACCTTTCCCCAGAAGGAGGATCATCGGTCTGGTTTTCCATTAATATGCTTGAGTGGTAGGCCTAATCGGGAAAATGCGGGTGTGGGAAGTGGAGAAACGTATCGGTTTTGATCTCGTGATGAGCAGTTGGACTTTTGGATGAGATTTTGTTGAGTGAATGATCCATTTGTCGCACCAAACATATCGTCGATGGCGATCCATTGCCTCTCTTTCTTCTTCTTCCATCACAATTGGTAATTACTCAATTATTGAGTACTTGAACCAGCAAGGAAGAGAATACGACAGAATCTGTTTGTTTTATTTATTCTTGATTTGATCCACAGTAGTGTTGATCTACAATTGTTTATGAATAAGTATCGCTGTGGGTAGTTTGATTGGATGTTGATCACAGTCACGGGATCCACGTTTTTGCTTTGACTAGTTCCTCTTTCTTTTGTTTTTAGTGGCAACTTCTTTTCCACTTGGATCATGTGTTTTGCCAATGGAATTTTCTTTAATTTTTATGTATACAAATATAATTTCTCAATTGCTTGAAAGTAAAAATGATTCTAACTATTTAATGAAAGTGTCAATATAACTCTTTGGTGACACTTCCGATGCTAAACTTGACAGTAACCCAACTTAAAATGACCAAAATGACCTCCGGCCAAAAGCTAAAACTATATGGACTATTTGACCCTTACCAATAGTCGATGCTTCGCCACCACCGCCACTGCCACCACCGCTCAACACCCTACAGTTCAATTCCACTCACCGCCGATTCACCACACCATCATCGTCGCCACACCACCGCACCACCAAACTCAATTTGCCACCACACAACCCGGTTCCCACTCCCACCCAACCTTCTACCCCATGCCCTACGCCCGCCACCACAGCCCATCAATCCCACAACACACCCACCCCGAGCCGGATCTAGCGTCGCCAAAACACCGTTCGTCCCAAACCCTAAATTCGCCTCGAACCCCATCACCATGTCGTCGGAATACCGTTGGTGGTTGACGTGAATCTAGGAGAAAAATAGGAGGGTAACTAGCCGCGGTGAGTCGATTTACCGTGAGAGATTCCCTCATGAATTGAGAAGAAGAGAAGAAACACTGATGCTTTGTGCTGAATCAGTGGTGAATCGAAAAGAAGATTGAGAGTGAGTGGAGGAGAAGAGAAGAAGAAAGAGGGCACGGTGCAGAAGAAGAGAAGAAGGGAAAATTAGGTTTCAGGGGATTTAGAGGGCATAATAGTTATTTCACATTTTTCTTTTTCTTTTTTCATATGGGTAAAAGTGTCATTTCATAGAATTCCGGTAAAAAATAATTGGAATGGATAGTTTTGCACTTTCAATGATTATCTAGGGTCATATTGACACTTTCGAACGTTGGAGGGTTATATTGGCATTTATGTAAATTATATAGGGTTATAAACGCACTTTTCTCTTTCTTTTAAAAGCTTTGATTTTTTTCCCTCTGTTTACACGATAGTTTTGGGTGTTATTCATATAAAAAGCTAAATTATGCGTAGAAAACTATGTCCTGAAATTGAAAAAAAATTAATAAGTAAATGTAAAATGGTTCTTTTTTACTATTTAAGGTAGTGTGGCAATCTTTGAAAGACATAATATGAAAAGTGTCATATTTAAAAAAAAATAGAGGATAGGATAC
>JAULKK010000011.1:6410454-6421870 GCA_032355705.1 Rubia peregrina | reverse complement strand
CCGGAATAAGTGAGTTTGGTTATATCGGCACAAAGTTTAGGAAAGTTAGGGTTATATTGGTACATACATTAAAAACTCAGGGTTATATTGGCACTTTCTGAGATTGCAGGGTCATATTTGCACTTTTTACCTAATTTCAGGATTATAAATGTAAATATCCCTAGAATAAATTAAAATTATAGTTTTATACTTTGCAGTGACTGCAAGTAAAACATTTGAGTTTTATTTAGAAACAATAAATATTTAAAGTAAAGCATACCCCGTCCCCCAGTAATGGCATGTCTACTTTTTCAAAGTCAAATTTGTTAAAATTTGACTATAAATATAAATTAATATACATATAATAAATATATCATGTGAGATATTGTTGAATTCATCTTAACATGTATTTTCTATATATCATTTTTATGCAAAATTGGTATATGTAGCTAGAGATATTAACGATCAGACATGATTATTGAAGACCGTAAAAAAACAAATATGTCATTACTTCTGGGACGGAGGGAGTATAAATTTCAAAATTCAAATAGGCGTGTGAGTTTATCGAAATAGTTTTTAACCGAATTAATAAATATAACTTGCAAATTTTTCATCTGTTAGTGGTATAATTGCACTTGAGTCCCTGTTTTTTATAGCTTTGAAAATATATTTTTTAAGAGTTGGACTTAATATGAATTGAATTGAAATACAAATAAATTTGAGTCTGTCTCTTGAAAGACGGTCTTTCCATCAAGGTTGAAAATATAAATTTGAAGAAATCAAAATAAAATTTTTGGGTTGTACTAATCGGGTCAGAAACCTATCACTCCTAAATGTTGCATAATAAAATTTTAATATTATAACTAAAACCTTTTACCTTTCTATAATTTCAATCTAACCCATCTTTCCATATAGATGTTATTTTCATATAAATATGAAAAGACAGTTTTTCCCAAAACTTTGCAAATAAATTTTGGAGATAATTCTCGTAGGATCCACAAATAAATTTTGGAGATAATTCTCGTAGGATCCACAGGGACCCGTACTTATTTTTGGTGGTCCTCGCTCCCGGTCATAATTTCAGCACACCGTTTCTGTCCTTATATTAGTATCACATCTCGGACAAGGTGGCTAAGCAAAACTAGGCAAAATTGGAATCGTCGTTGAAAAAGAACGCATTATTTCATCCCACGTACGAATAACATAATCATTTCCCCTGCTACGCCTGCACCCTTCTTTTGGCGCTCACACATGCCCCGCACCGCACATTCCCAATGTCTACATACACGGAACCCATGGCTTCATAGATTACCCGCGACGACGACGCCTCCGCCGCCGGTGAGTTTGACTTCTTTCTCTCTCTGCTGTTGGATCTCTGTTCTCGCCGCCGCCGCTCCTTATTTGTTCTTGCAGTTTTTTTTAAAGTACTACCGCATTGAGGCTGGAGAGTGGAGGTACTTCTCCTTTCCATGCTCTGTCGCTCCCGAGGTCGGAAGGTTGCTGGCGGCGGACCGCCGGTGGAGGATTTCCACGAGATTCAAGGTGAACTTGCTTTGAACAATTTCGCTGACGCTTTTGATCGCTGAGTTTTGTTATCTCGAGCGTGATTGCTCTCTAGCTCTGTTAGCATTTTCTGCCATCTGATTCTACTGAGTAAATTTGAATTGCATGCGTCCTATAGCAGCTGTTGTAGGGCATTTTAAAGCATGGAAAGTAAGTTAAATAGACTGAAGCAGTGTATTCTGCTGAAAAAGTTACTTATATGTGTTGTGAATGGTTATCCTGCTGTGAGTGATGATAATTGATTCTGTTTATGGGACATGGCTTGATTACTTATGATGAGTACGACTGTATGCTATATTACTGTAAGATGGAAACATCATAGTTTTGTTTTGGATGATGTGATGAGTATCTGTAAGCTACTTGGGGATATGTTGATCTGGTATGTGGAAAACGCTTCGTGTTTATTCTCATTATGTGCGTAGGTTGGTTTTGTATTGAATGCACATATGGTGAACTTTGTAAATTGTATGGAATTTGAATTTGAGAGTACATTTTTATGGTTTTTGGAAATAAGTGTCTTCTATTTTAAATCCCAGGTACCAGTTTCTTTACTTAAACCATGTTGCATTGTCAACAATTATCTGCTCGCATCTCCTCTGGAGTGGTGGGAAGCTGTTATGTACAACCTTCAAAATTACCGCTCCCGGTGTTGAGGTCTTGGCGGCTTGCTACAAGCCTTGAACATAATTCACAAAGTCTGATTGTTCTGAGGTCCAAAAGATGGGTGATAGCGGTCGCTAATTCCAAACAAGGAGCAACCTTGGCCTCAGATGGCGGAGACGCTGACGATGGGAAGAAAGAAAATGCAAACCAGTGTTGTCCATATATTGTTCGGGAGGTGGAGGAGAGTAGTCTGGAAGACAAGAAGTTTGTTAATAAGAGGAAACATGGGAAGATGGAAATTGTGCTTGCAGCTTCATTGACTGTAGTGCTGGGCGTGGGGAATAGAGTGCTCTACAAGCTTGCTTTAATTCCTCTCAAGCGCTATCCTTTCTTTTTAGCTCAATTTGCCACCTTTGGGTACATCTCTCTCTCTCTCTCTCAACAAATTAAGTAGAGTGCATAGAAAAATGCTACGTTGTAATAGCCAGATGCCAGATTAAGAGGGAGGCTTTAGAATTGAATTTTTTTTACCACATGTAAAGCTAAATTTGAATATATGAGCTGCTCTTTTGTGATAATACGAACTAAAGGAATCGAAAAATTGTATACACCTAGGATCTATAATAGAAGAAGATGGAGGAATTGATTAAGATGTTACCCATAGGGCCGAAGTGGATCAAATAGTGAAGAACTTTCTCTATACTCCGAGATCATAAAGTTGATGGGATTTTCCTTTCCTTTTCAATTTTTTTCCCACAAATGAATGCCAATAGAAAAACTCTACCATTTGTGGGAGAATCTAGTAAGTATGATTTACCATAGGTTTCTCAAAGTCTAGACATTGGTTTGAAATACTGCTGTTCAATTACTATTTCAAAGCTTAGGGCATGATGGAACCATTTCTCCTAGTTGCAGCATTAGTGGGCCTTTTTATTGGGGGGTACTGCAAAATTCTGTGATCTGCCTTTCATATGTTTAACATAGTAGCTCAACTAATCATAGTTATTCACTAAACTTCATGTAATGGACTAAAAATAACATTCAAGTTAGCAAGCCTTGGACATTATCTTTAAGTGCATATTGCTTTAGGTTTTTCTATGAAATCATATGATAATATGTATGCTAACTTTCTTCTTGTTTCATTGATTGGTAGATACGTTCTTGTCTACTTCTCTATTTTGTACTTCCGATTCTGTGCTGGAAAGGTAACTAGTGAAATGCTTTCCTTACCTAAAATGCCTTTCCTCGCCGTTGGTTTATTGGAGGCTCTTGGTGCTGCTTGTGGTATGGCTGCTGCAGGTACTGTCCAGCTATCATTTTCAGAGGCTCTCTCCACTTTTTCATAGTCTTTCTGGCGCAGACTTGGGAATTTTTGCCTTCAGATGTTTATGTAGAGTTGTGAACTATTATTTCATCAGAAAAAGAATCAAATCTTTGCAACTGAAACCTCTTCAGTGTTTGACCTATAACTGATGTTTGAATCCTGTGGGCAAGTAAGGTTGGTGGGAGTAAACTATGAAAAACTGGTATTCAGTCACATGGATATTGACTGTCTAGTGCAATATAAGCTGTTCTGATGCTTTTCAGAAGTAAATACCTCTCACAAAGAAGAAATTCCCTTTGGCTTATACTAATATAGGTTATGATTAGTTCAAAAAGTATACACAGCAAAATAAAGAGTAACAAGTAACTGGTGATGCAAAGTTGTAGTCTCTGTAATCAATTAATGATACACTGTACAGTTTAATCTGACTGAATTCTTACTTGCAAATTATATATAAGAATGTAATGATTTTCATCTATATACATAAAATTAATCAAGGTTCTGTAATTGGGGGAGCTGATTGAAAATTGAATGATGATAACACTCTGAAAAATGTTAAGCTAGGAAGGGACATTAAAGTCAATCAATGAGTTGTGGAGCTTTATCCTAAAATACGAAGAGTGGAGTTGGATCCAAGAAAGAAGGGGCAAACAATGGCACCTCTGTTGAAAAAGCAGTAACGAAGTCAGTCCTTTGCTCGTGTTTGGTATTCCCGTTTGATATGATACGATTTGTGTTACTGAACTACTCTGTTATTAGGCTACTATTACGTCCTCACACTTGTAAAAAGTAATGATATAAGAATCTGCAATTTAATAACAAGTGAGTTTATGTTTTTAGTTCTGTTGCTATATGGTGCAAACTTCTCTCTGGTAGACCATTGACAATAGTTATGGGACATCGTGAATGAGTTATGTTCTTCTTATATCGGAAAATTGCATCTTCATTCCCCAATCATTAAGAAGGTTTTTCCCTTCACTATTGATTTGCATTTCCTGCTTTAGTTTTTGGGAACTTAAGAGTGTTTGACTGGAAAGTGAAGACAGTTAACTGATTGCTCTGGCGTTTACAGAAAATTAACGTATTAATTCTCTCTAGATACCTTAATTTCATCACCATATCCCCCTCTTAAACATTTTTGGCCTATTAGGGCCCTGCAATCAGAAAGAGATCATATTGGATGGGGCATCCCTGTTTTCTTTTGTTCTAGCAGGCCATGATTTCCAGATTTGCATAGGTTCTAGCCCTCTATTTACACTGCCTCCTCTTCACCAAGTTTGTTAATGTTGGTATTCATGCATGACTAATCCATTAATGGCCTTTAGATTTGTTGCCTTGAGGCTTGAAAATTTGCCACACATTGCGATCACAAGGATGCAATGTGCCAATTAAAATATTTTTGACTGATTATGCCACTTTCTAGAAAACTGGGCCCAAAAATTTGAATTTTCCAGTTGCTTTGAATTATCTGAAGGTGTATTGGTCTGTGACATTTTCATATCACGTTCAAAAAAATTGTAAATTTACTTGATAGACTTGAATTTTCCTTAATTTTGATGTTAAAGAATGTTGGCTGAAACTATTTTGTTGTAAACAGCTATTCTTTCCGGGGCAGCTATTCCTGTATTATCCCAGGTAAAAACTTAAGAGATTTTCCTGTTTGGCAGTGTTTTTACCATCCAAATTTATAGTTGATGTAATTTCACTGTAAATGGTGTATATACATGATATGAAATGTGAAAGAAACATAGACAAGAGGTTTTACATGAGTTAAGGGTATAGGGGAAAAACTAAAATGCTTGAGTAGTTGGACGAAAGATCAGTGAGATATATTTTTGAATGCTAATACTTAATGAAGCTGTATTAAGGAGTTGGACCAACTCAGTAAAATTAAGATTGCATATTCTAAAACTTGCGGCGATAAAGCACCTATTATACTGAGAGAAGGTAAAGCTGTTTGTTCAAATGATCTTTCAGTGGAGGCATGGAATTGTCTTGGGAAAATGAGGATATTATATGATATGAAGGTAGTTTAACTATGGAAACTATTAAAATGCCAATGCATGGTGAAATAAAACTGAGGAAAGTGACTGGTTGACCAGAAGAACAATCTTTTCCATGGTGGGGAGATCTACCACCAAAGCTGTACATAAAAAATGAGTATGTTAATAAACTTAGTACTATAGAGAGATGAAACAAGATTCATTATGTGTTTCTTCAAAGATTTGAGGAGACATAAGATTGAGTAACATGGAGATAATGTGGCACCTAATCGAATAGAGTGGAGTAAGAGTAGCGTATATAGTTGTTATGTGAGTGCGTGTATAACAATCACATCCTATACCTGTTGACCTTTATCATGGAATACGTGCACAAAACAGTTGCTCAATATATGTTATTTCTGGATGATATATTGTTGATAAATGAGATGAAAGGAATTACTGCCAAGTAGTAATAGATGATGGCTTTAAAATCAAAAGATTTTGTAAAAAAATGAATTCAAATGGAATGTATTTAGTGTTTAGTAATCAGGGGAGAAGCAATATGCCAAGGGTGAAAATTTAGCATCCCACCCTCTGTGTGTACAATTATTGCTTGGGAAGAAGGCTAACTTTTTCAATCTTATGGCATCCCTTATTTCAGAGTCGGAAGATGGTTGAAGGATTTTATAGTATGCTATGTTTGCACCAAAAGAGAATGGAGATTTGAGAAAAACTAAAATTAATTAGTAAGAAACTGTAAGAGACAGGTTATATTCAAACATAAGTGTGATGATCATATTTGTTGCCAGAATAAGATGGCATTGTATGATCTATATAGGTGACTCTACATAGTTGAGCATAAACATACTTGTTTTGGCTATACAACTGTGTTTGCACTAAAGTCAAGATATAGTGAAAAGACAAACGCTTCCTCTAAATTACAGTTGGAGATATGTATGAGTTATATACCCTGCGTGGAACTTTGTACCTGATATAAAATATTAAAAAATCAGTTGATTATTTTTTATTCACTTTGCAGAGCTTTCTTGTCTGGCAACTTCTATTGTCATTTATATTTCTGGGCCGAAGGTATCGCTTCAACCAATTAATTGGGTGCTTTCTTGTAGCTGTCGGTGTAATAATAACTGTAGCAAGGTAAGCAATCTATGCTCGTGTTTTTTTATAAACATGGAACTTCATGAATACTATTTTATTTCTGCTTAGATTTGGGACCTGGAAATAGTGACATTGATGCCTAACCAAAATGATGCTTGGTGAAGGAGCTTGAATGACAAAAAAAAAATGCAAACAGATGAAGTATAATTTTGTTGAACATGAAAGACTCACAAATAAGTAGTTTCCTCAAATTGTGTGCTTTATTGGATGGTGAAGAGCTTTACTTGCATGCCCTGTTCTTCTTTATTGGTACACACGTTTGAATTAAAGATTATGATGTTTTTGTTATGCGTTCACTTATTTTGTGCTTCAGTTTTCCTGAATTGTCTTTTATGCGCTGAGCAGAATTGCTTCCAAAAAAGAAGGATTACATGAACTTGAATGTTTCATTACTAGACAGTTCATTGATATTCATCATTTCAAAGTCTGAGCTGTGCATACTTTCTTCCGAACATTATCCTTGATTTTCTCTCCCTCTTCTGATTTTTCTCCTATTATTACATTTATCAAGAGTTTTCCTTTCTGGTATAGTTTTGTTACTTCCATTAGTGATCTAGTGTCATTTACAAACTGCTGGTTGTGCAAACATTTTTATATTTTTTCGGTCTCAAGTACTTTGGCCTACCATACTTGTTCCTTGATACATAATGCTCCTCGGGTAAGGGCAGATAAAGCTTATCTTTTGTGTTTCTGCTTCTGCAGTGGATCAAGTGCTGGCTCCTTGATGGAAGCTGGTATATTTTGGAGTACTTTGATGATAGTTTCATTTTTCTTTCAAGCTGCTGATACAGTATTGAAGGTTGATTGCTTTCTTTACAATCAAACTTGGAGTTTTGATGTTTTTTCACTGTTATTTTCTTACATGCTATGACTTTTTACTTGTAGGAAATAATATTTTTAGATGCTGAGCAGAGGCTGAAGGTATTTATTTCAACTGTTTTATGGTTAAGTGCTTCTAGTCCTTTAAGAAGAACAGTATTTATTTCATAATGAACTTGATGCATTACCTTGCTTTTTAAGTTTTTATGGCCTCAAATTTCATCGATTTTTTGTCATGTTAATTGTACTGTTTTGCTTTACATCATTCGGCCTCTCTGATATGGGAGCTTTCGGTGAACAAATTCTATGCTACCATCTGCATCTTAAACTTAATTTGAATAGGATCCTTTATATTCTAAAAAGAAGAAAAAAAACAACTGTATGAAAATCATCATCAGTGCACTCAGAGTTGATGTTTGTTATATTCAAATTTAAAACTCTTCAGACCTTTTTTCTTGATTGAAAATTTTAGAAAGAAACACCTAGAAGTGACTTTGTACTGATGTATGAAACTCATTGCCTTTGTGGTCTATTTGTACGATATATCTTGAATGAGACATACATTTCTTAACTTATTGTAGGGGGGATCAGTGGATCTATTTGTTGTAAACTCCTTTGGGTCCGGTTTTCAGGTGAGCATTTTAGCTTTCTTTTTGACACTACCCAATTCCTCTAGATAGTTTTTAGCTTTTTAGGGTTAATAAATATATGAACTAATTCTGAAGGCTGGAAACAATGTAACTTCTTTGCAGGCTATTTTTATTTGCCTCCTCCTCCCCTTATTGTCAAAGTTATGGGGTATCCCATTTGGTCAACTACCATACTATCTAAAAGATGGCGCAGCCTGCTTTCTAAACATCGGCAATTTATCAAGTGGTAACTCTCGTCAATTTTGTTGCTCTCCTATTTGGTGTCAAATATGTTAGTTCTCTCATGTTAACCTATTTGTCAGATAAAAACTCTCCATTTCTTTCCGTTGACATGGCGTAAAATGGAACTTGGTATCGTGCTATTTTATATTCCTTTTCATTTATTCAAACCAAAAATTGTCTTGAAACACTTAACTAAATTTGGATATTAGAAGCTTTATGCTGGGATGAGTCAGATTGGTTTTAGGTATATATCAAAGCACAATGCATAAATGGTTTTTATGGAAGATATTTCTAGTTGTGCATGTAACTATAAGTCTTTCTCAAGCATTGCATCGGTTACCCAGACTTGACAAGTAACCATGTTAAAGTTGTCGGTCAAAGTTTGTTCTGTGAAATACTGCTCAAAATGGCTTCAAGCCTCTTCACTTGCTCCATCAACGCCTAAACTGCAAGGCATTGGGCCATTGGCTAATATTTTTTCTTCCTATGGCTTTTGGCATTGAACTGGCATGACTGATCAAAGCCAGTCACTGCTTTCCCTACCTCGACCTAACCAGTGCATATGTGAACTCCTTTGATATAGTCAATTGCTATCCCTAAATATAAGTGTGAAGTGTTGCATAGAAAGAATGAAACTCGACATCTTAGTATTTTTACAATCTATAGCGATCGAGACGAATGTTAAAGAGTTTATTGATTCTATGTTACTGGTTCATGTAAACATAATACATAGAAAATTCTCATTAAAGAAAATGAGTAATCAAAATATGTAATACTTTCCCATCTATCCGTTTCTGTTCAATGATTTTGGTTTGCTGTTATCCAGGCTGTGCTGGTGCACCCCAACTACCCCTCTTATTCGTTATTGTGAACATGGGTTACAATATATCTTTGTTGCATCTACTGAAGATATCATCTGCTGTCGTTTCCTGTCTGGCTTCTACAGTTTCAGGTATGTTGATTTTGTTAGCTCAAATTATATACCTATAGTGTAGTTTCTGGAAGTCATTATTTTCAGATTTCATTTTCTGTTTACGCTATCTACTAGTACTATACTGTTGTTCACGTTGTTCGTTATTGCAGTGCCCATATCCGTGTTTCTGTTCACGCTCCCGCTGCCATATCTTGAAGCTGCTGCGACGCTTCCTCCTGGCTTTGTCGCAGGCGCCATTACCCTTGTTGTAGGCATGTTCATTTATTGCATAGATGCTGCTTTCTCACGCCCCAAACAACCACCTCCTGGCTTTATTGAAGAACCCATTTCCATTTAGGCACTTTTATTTTTCTCCTGGAGGCTGCCTTTGCATCCCTCACAAGACAAACTGCAGTGAACAAGCAGATTTTATTGGAGGCTTGGTCCATGTTGTCCGGAGGAGGTATGCTGCACCCATTGTTGTACTTGTGTTGTATCTGATTATCCTATAAGGTAGCATAAATACACTTCGTTTCTTGTTTTTGTTTTGTACTTTTGTCACGGTCATTCGTTCCATTAAGAAGTGAGAGGCAATTATTTTACTTTGTAATTACCAAAGTTTACAGGTATAGAAATTTATTGGGCTATAACAGTTCGGTTCTCCTTTAGTCATCAATAGTATCTCTGAACTCCAAAATTCTAAGATTTCGTGGGTGTAACTTTCTGAGAAGATATCTATTAAGTGGCCTGTACATGAAAATAAGTTAGACTCATTTGTAATTAATAAAAATGAAGCACTTTTTTGCAGGTTAAACCTGTTACTCCGGGTTGGTTCATAAGTTTTCTTCCTCACTTCGCTCTTGTCACGTCGCGTGTTAAAACACGCACAGAAAACGCACCTTCGAACTAACACTCAATCGCTGATCAATCCCTTCCCTCTTCGATGAATTTTGCAATCGCATCTCCAATCGATCGATCGCTCTCTGATCAATCAATCCAATTCAACTTGCAAGAAGTTTGACATCCAATAACAATTGGAACAGATGAATTTTCAAGCACTCTGTGCATCAAATCAAATCAAAGTAAAAAAAATGTATTTCAATTTGAATTGAATGAAATTCAATTTTGAACAGATGAAATTTCGTTTACATTGGATCAATTTATTCAAATTAATAGTGTGCAAGGTATAAATTCTTTACACTATTACATTGGTTTTGTGGTTGAATTTCATATGAATGAAATTATTATTCAAACTTCTGAAGCAGTAGATGTATGAATTGTACTTCTATGAACATGTAAGAAACATGTGGTAAACATTAACACCATGAAATATATGATGCTAAATTTTTTCATATATCCTGCGTATTTTTTAGCTTACAACATGTACTGTTTACAGTAAAACACACATTGAATTGGAAACTATGGAGTGTACAAGTTAGTTTATAAATTGTTTTTGTTTTGTTAGAATACGAATGTGTTAACTTTCAACTAGTATTTCATACAATACACAGAACATAGTTGCCAATTTGAAATTTTCATATACTTATACATTTTTAACTTACAACATGTAGTGTTTACATTACAACACGTATAAGTTAGGCTACAACCAATATTTCTTACGGTACACAAAATATAAAATATATAATTTTGTAAATTTTCAAACCTTCATTTAGATGAAAACAAGAGTATATTTTTCCAATTTAAATCAAATAGATGTCAAAGAAAGTCTTACTGGGTTGAAAGCAACAACTTTGGAAGCATTGCATGCTTTGTATAAAAAGTATGCAAATGCTAATGGTTTCAATCATAGGGAAGGACTCTCAATGACTCAACAATAAAGGGCAGTTGCAAAAAAAAAACTACAAATGCTCATGTGCAGGTCAAACGAAAAGCTCAACCAACATTATCAGCTCTATTACTTATGTAGACACTGAAGGTGGTTCTGCAAAAAAAAGGAAATGAAAGGATCTGAATACAAAAACGTGTTGTCTAGTTGAAATTTGAGTCTAGTTAGAGCGTGATTATTATATAGTGGCTCATCACATAGCAATAAACAATCATGAGTTAACAAGACCAGTCTAGCATTTCTTAAGAGGAGTGAATGGAAGATTATAATAATAAAGGGAAGCCCATTGCACCGATAGACAAGTAGGTTTAAAACAAACTGCATGGTACATATACATGG
>JAULKK010000011.1:6380141-6392414 GCA_032355705.1 Rubia peregrina | reverse complement strand
GAATCAAATCAAATCAATCAGATACTTGACTTATTCTAACACTTTTTAAATATTATGAGTCCGTCTCTTGAAAGACGATCTTTCCATAAGTCATGGAAATATCAATGTTTAAAGTGTAAATTAGGAGAAACGGAGATAAAATTTTTGGGTTGCATGAATCGAGTCATAAACTTTATAACTACTACATGTTGCATAATAAATTTTTAACATTGCAACTAAAACCTTTTAACTTTTATTATTTTAATTAAACTCCATTTTTTCATAAACTTATGAAAATACGGTGTTTCCCAATACTTTGTCAAATATTATATTATATAAATTAAAACTAATAATAATATATATTTGAATGTGAAAATATATAAAGTTCAAATGTAATGCAGTGTATAAAAGATATAGTCACACGCCCATAACTTATGAAGAAAACATGACCGGCCTAATCTTTTTTCAGTTTCCTTCACTCCTTTTTCCGAACAATTATGCACCATCATGTTTGACTGGGGGTCATAGGAAATGTATGATGTTAAAATACATTGTAAAAGGTACTGTGCAAAAGGTAAAATTACAAAACTGTATCTTGAAAATCGGGGTTGGAAATCCTACAACTCGATCTATTGGTCTCAATCCCAAACCTTAAATATAAGCTTTATTACGTGGATCACTAGAGAGGTAAAATGGAAATAAATTAAAAGGTCATGGAAACTATCGGACTAAATTTCGCCAACAGACTATTGCTCCACCAGCACAATCTCTATTAAAGAGGAATATTATGTCTATAATTCACAAAATCACAGTAATCAGCAACACTAGATGAGCTCAAGCACTTGGCTGCAGATGCACTGAAACAGGAAAAATCACGCTGGAGTTGCAGACACCTCTCCTTTCTCTTCAGATGTAAGAGGAATCGGTTTGGTAGGGGCAGGCAGACGTCCGATACTATCCACCTTATCTTTCAGTTTTGGCGGAGGCCTTGCTGGTTTAGGAAGCAACCTGCCCTTCTTCTCGAACCAATCCGGCTTCAGCAGAGCCCTCAGCCCTAGTTTGTTGTAGTGAACCCTTCTCACGCTTCCGCCTGCAGCTTCAACAACTTCTTTTGCCTTAACAGTAACCCTTGAAACCTGTAATTGCAGTATCTACAAGTATTATTTCTCTCATTTCCCGAAAGCCATTCAGAGAATAAAGCAAATTGAATGGGAAAAGGAAAAGACTTGGAGTGAGACTATGCCATGCTATATACTACTCTTCGATATGGCCTGACTGAACACCATGACGAGACATGATCCATATAGCCAACCCTGCATAGTGTGATAAAGGCTGCTGGTTGTATTATGCTACCTAGCTAATGAAGAATGTCTTACATGAAAGATAAAGAAAAACTGAAACCAGAACAGAGAGGTATGGCTCAGAATACATGTAAGAGATTCCTAACAATGTATGTAAAAGTAATCAAAGCATGAAGTAAAATGTTAGTATGCCACTGGAAGGCCAGTAGATGCAAGAACAATTTCAAAAGAAACAAGGTACGAGTTCAAATAATTCACAATAACGTATCGAAATTAATGGTAACTTGAAGCACTATTCGAGCAATTTGCTAATTTGCTGACTTGCCTCTAGATGAATAGGCCATTCAATTAGTTCAGAGCCACGGCCCATCAGCCTAACTCCATCTTCTATCTGCTTCCCGATTGCTCCAGCATCCTAGTCCATAAAGCATAAAAGTTCATAAAAAGCTCACATTGAAGGCGATGAATAATCATACTTACTTGAGCAATTACCTTGAGGGTTTTCATGGTGATCAACTCTGATGAGTCTATCTTCCCAGCATTGATTAATTTGGCAATCTTACCTAAGCCGACTGGCTGTCATTACAAAAATTAGTGAAGTGAATAAATGACAATTATCATCCTGACCAATCTATGGACAGAGAATCATGACAACATTTCAGAAACAGAAAAGAAAATGGTAAATAAAATCACTAATAGGTACTGACCTCTAGTTGGTTGAAGATAATGAACAAGAAACATAGAGATGAAAGGTGCTCAAGTCATTTCTCTAAGTTCCTTTAATTTGTTATTGACATCCATAGAAGACAAGCAGCAAAGTTTTCTGGGAACTATCCATTTTGAACACATTATCTATCTTTTTTTGTGTTTTGCAATTTTGGATTTAAATACCTCCCTCTGTCCCAAGATTAATGACACAATTGTTTTTTCCAAGTCAAATTTGAAAAACTTTTACCCTAAATAAAAATGACTATATACATAATAAAAAATATCACGTGGGATCTTCTTAGATTCATCTTAATATCTTTTTCTAAATATCATTTTTTATACAGAAATATTAAATGTAGCTAGAGATATTAACGGTCAAATATGATCATTGAAGACCGTAAAAAGCAATTGTGCCATTAATCTTGGGATGGAGGGAGTATATGTATATACATACACACACGTACACACGTACACACGTACACTCATACACACACATACACACATACATACACACACGTACATAAATATACATATACACACACCATGTGGTATTTGTAGCAGGAAATGGTATTTGAAGCAGGAAATTCAAAGTGTCACCAGTTAGCACACCTTAAAAGTCCTCCCTTAGTTCCAGGGTCGCTCAAAGCTCCACAGCACAACTTGGAAATACCATCATCATATATCCACAATTCCACACATTCAGTTAATGTTGAGTACGAGTACTAAACAGTGCCGAAACGCATAAATCTAGTGCAGATCTCCATCTCAGTCTCCAAGTGGGCTAACCTCAAGTTATAACTTATAACACCACAACACAAAAACCTCCGGACTGGTTAAGCCAAGACCGCCATCACATTCTTTCCCAAATTTAGTCAATCAATCAACACTCAAACAGAGGTTTTTACTAAAAGAACTGGATTTCCCCCTGCCAAATTGAGCACAAGCTTGTGCGAGAAGAAACTAATGCGGCATGTGGAAATTCATCTGCTAGCGCATACTTAGGAGAGGGTTGCTACAGTTCTCTTATTTGTTTCCTTTAAAACTCACAACCCTAATAACTGAGACAAGCATTGTCCTGCAAAATGGAAATCCTGATTTTGACTTCTTACTCTATTGTACATGAAATCAAAGTTTAACAAAATGTGGACACATGAAATGCACGAAAAAGTGGACTACCATTGTTTTAACTAGCCCTGAAAGTTAATCTTAACAAATTCCTACTGAAAGGGTAACTGTGAAAGGTGTGTCTCCTCCACGAAGAACAATGACGCTGACACAAAATGAAAATATAACGAACACTTTTATAAATAAGATAAACCCAACACTCAATTTTTTTTTGGTTGCAAGACATTTATTGAGATCAAGATTCCAGTAACTACCCCTCGCCTCTGTTTCACTGAATCCACATTCCACACAAATTGATTCTCACAACTAAGTTCTACCAAACAATTGTTTCACCAGCAACTCCCCTCTAATCCAAAATTTGTACAAATGCAACAACAGTGCCCCTTATATCTACTACTCTGGCACCTGTTTTCTATATTTAACAATACAACGGTTCCCTGCAGGATTAGTACCGCATATTTTTGCGCAACAATCCAACAACTTCTAAACTATTGTACAAACCTCCATAATGTATTATAATACTGCAACCATTGATCCTTACAAAAGCATTGAACTTCCAAAAAAAAATCCACTGAAAAAGCAGGTAAGTAAACACCAATCCAAGACACAGTTCAAACATTCATCCACAAGAACTTCATTTACCAGGAGGTAAAAAGATAAATTAGGGAGAGCACCACCGGTCATCATTCTGACAATACAGTTAGCATTAGAGATACCTGAAAAGTAAGGCTAAAGGGATTGTTAAACCCGCGCTTGGGAACACGGCGGCGCAGAGGGGTTTGGCCACCTTCAAATCCAAACTTATGAGTCCCCCTAGCCTTCTGCCCTTTGTGTCCCCTCCCAGCAGTCTTCCCTTTACCCGACCCGATACCGCGGCCTTTCCGGGTCTTCTGCTGCCTGGATCCCTTGTTATCACTCAGATTATTCAGCATCAACAGCCTCGAATAGCTCCTCCCCTTAAAACCATGAGAATGGGACCCCAGAACCCCATTGGGGCAATGGTGGAATTGAAGAAAAGGGATTTGCTTTGGGCCAATATGCGATATGGGGTTCGCGTTTTTCACAGGGGAGTTGCCGATGGAGGTTGCTAACAGTGCACACAGTTTTCTCCTCAGCATTTCTTCGATGAAATGGCGGTGGGGTTTAAGGGGGTTTAAGGAGGGTTTAAAGCTGCCGGCCGTTATCTAAAAAATATGACAAAAGATTGCAGCTTTGGTCAGATTAGGTCCAACTGGGTTTTAGAACAGGGACACAAACAAGCGAACATTGGCGATGGCGGCCGGAAAATTTCACCGTTGCAGAATAGGGGAACGTTTGTACTCCCCCAGTTATCTAACATTGACACACTTTCCTTTTTTAGATGATTTTTTAATATTGGCACACTTCCTTTTTTACCAAATTCTAGATTATTTTCATTCACTAATTTTAATTTTTATCATTTCAATAAATTCTCAACCACTAATTCTACCTTCCGAAATCCTTGTGCCAAAAACTCATGTGTCAATGTTAAAGATCCGGAGGGAGTAGGATACTAACTTTTTTTTCTTTTCTTTTTGGAACAAAGTGGTTTTTCTATAAGAATTTTTTTGTACGGGGGTGTTACCTCTATGCGGGAGTGATGTGCCAATATTATGTTGACAAATATTATATTTGATGGAAGAAATAAAGATAAAAAAATAAAAAGAATTGCTAATAACTTCCCACCATATGTACACCTATCAATATACTAATGACTAGAAAAAAAATTATGTGGGAGAATTGTATGTGGGGAGGTGAAGGACCAATCAAATACTAGCATGTGGCAAGTGAGTGAAAAAAATATTAAAACCCATTGAATTAAATTATGATCCTCACTTACTTGTCACATGCTAGTATTTGATTGGGCCCATCACCTTCCCACATACAATTTCCCCACATAATTTTTTTTCTGATGACTAATAACCCCTCACACCCACATAGAAAAATTCACCAAATACAAATTTTTTAAATTTTTCTATAGTCATTAGTTACCACTATCCCTCCTTAATTGTGGCCATCACTTTATAACATAATAATTAAGAAAATGCTAATTGTATTTATTGGACCAAAAGGCGATATCACTCGCCCGCAGCGCCCCCACCTGCCAGACACCCCAGGCCCTGGTGGAGGAGGTAAATTCACGGTAGCCTAGCGCCATGACCCGTTGACGGTTACTGGACTCGGTGCGCACAAGGGATCCACGCTACTCATGTACACCCGTGGGCATACACTTGCTACACATGGACATCCCCACACTAATTGTATTTATAACCTTACTAATGGGTAAAATGTTTGATTTCTAAAAAAAAACCTACATTGTGCTATAACTATATGTATCAACAATGCTAAAAAAATAGTATAAAATTATCTCATCAAACCACTGCGTCCGACATAGGTACCATAACATTGCATTCACTCAATAACGGGAGCTCTTGCCTTAATGGCACCAAGTCACACTTAGTTAAGATACTTTGATAATTATCAATAACCTTAGGAGCGTTGCAAGAGATTGCTAGATCAACCACGAACATCACTATGGGTTGTTTCATCACTCAAGCCATCCTCAACGGATGTAGTATCCAGTGATGAGGAATCGGTATAAACAGTAGCCATGTCTCACAATAAGGTAGTATAGAGGAATAAGGTAGGAAACAAAACTAACACGGAGGAAGTTACCTGCTATTTTCTAAAGTCCATAGAGTGACACTTCAAAAATACAGTTTTTCTAAAGATCCTAGTAATCCTACAAAGAGAAAAGGAAATAAGTAGTATGTAAAAAAAATAAAACAATGGATCATCATTTTTATAACAAATGCGTTATAGATGAAGTGTAAAGCAACAATATTGAAATCCAGGTAATTTTTTTAGATAAACCAGGCAGCGTGTGTTGATAGAAAATATTAACTGGCGAGCATTAACCTAGGGAATGCACACTAGATAATGATTATGAGATCACACTCAATTTATAACGTGTAAATTCCAATATATGCGAGTCACGAGAAACTACCAAGTTATGTTATCGTGAAGTTGAAAGGTAACAAGGATATCGCATACACATTATTACCGTCACAGTATAAGCTGCACACTTTCCTATTTAGTTCGTCCCACCATAAACTGCACACATTCTAAATTTGGAAATCTAACATCAAGTATTAAATTTCTTTTAGTGTGCCCCACCCAAACCCTAATCTATTACCCTACCCACTCGTCATTCATTTCTTTTCCATCTACTGCCTTCCTCATCCCCACCCTTTCACACCCCCAAGATTCCTCACCCTTCCTCGCCCTCAAAATTCACATCAATGACGGATTGAAGACGGTAATGATGGAGAGGTGGTGACGGAGGCGAGGGCGTTGATGCTAGTGACGAGGATGGTGACGACGTGTAGGGCGATGAAAATGGTGAAAATGCGGAGGACGGTGAAGACGGTGATGATACGGAGGCGAAAGCGGGGATGTTGACATGGAGGCAGAGGTGGAGGCAGATGCGAAAAGACAACGATTCACGACAACGGCATAGGTGAATACATGGTTTTTTATCTGGTATTTTTTAAAAAATGAAACCCATATTAAAACATCTAGATTTGATTTTTTTTCCGGGTTTAGTGAGCAAAAACTAGCAAAAACTATCTGAGTTTTTGTTCGGATTCGTCAGCATTTTTTTTTATATTTAGGGTTGCGGCTTTTGATATGATGTAAAGTAAGTTTTTAATTGTGTTTTTTGTGGTGGTTAGTGGTTTTAGGACAGTGGCTGGTGGTGATTGATGGGTGTTGTTGGTGGGAGATGGTAGAAGGGCATTGTAGTCAGTTTATAGAGGTCAAAATTTTGATAATTCTTTCTCCCTTTGCAACTTTTAATGTCATACTTAAAATTAACAATTATGCAAATCTTAACCACGAAATCATATGATTTCGTTCATGCTGAAACTTCAAGACTGATAACCATACATAGCAACTCCTCACTTTTCGCATATTAATCCTCGCGAGAGCCATGTTATGCACATGGTCCCATAGTTCTTTAACACTTCATTCACATAACTTATTGGTTGGGGTTTATGGTGTATATACAACTCATCTACACTGACCTATTTAGAAATACCCAACAAAAAAAGAGGCAAATCACACAACCATATCACTTCGCTCCCATCCAAAACCAAGACAGTTCGCTCCACGATATGGTGCCTCAACTGTAGTAAACACATTATCCTACATTTGACCCACGATCCCGCATAACTGGAGGTGTATGGATGTAGCGGGGCACTACTTGGCAAGGAGACTGCGATACTTCACACTTGAGCATGCTATGAAATGGTGAACGCACGATCTAAGGAAAAGACCAAGATAGTTAGCCACAATCCATGTCTTGGAAACACTATAAATAAGAAAGAAGACACCAGAAATAGGCAAGTAAAAAATAACCAACAAATAAAAAATACATTAAATGAAAATCTTATATCCAGAATAAAGAAATATCGATATTAATTTTAAAATTGACACGATGAAAAGCTAACATATCATTAAAAATGAAAATATAATTAATGTTTTTTAAATTAAGCTAATAAAATATCACTAATTACTGTCAAAATGTATTAAATTTATATTAAAAAGGTGTAAACACAAGAGCTCAAAAGCAGATAACCCAATCTAGGTCATGCCTTTGAATTAGTATAACTAGAGAGTGCCAGGTTCTCTGCTTCCACCTAAGTTGTGGTTGCTAAGCCTAGGAATTTCTATGGCCCAGTTGTTCTACCCTCACTTCTTCTCCTTCACTGCCATGTGGGATTACTTGTTACTGTTGTCCCCCCTTTCCTGGACTTCAAATTTGTTTCTTCTTCCGTGGTATTCTCAATTGAGTGGAACTTTGCGAGCTATCGTATTGGTAGTGATAAAGATCCCTTTCCAACTAAGGACATTCATTGAACTTAACTATTGAACACATGGTTTTAGTGGAAAAAATCATTAAAAAATATCACAAAATTTGGTTGGACACATTAAGTATTAGAAATGAAACAACAAATATGACAGTAAAAAGATAAGCATTGCACGGATACAGTTGTACAGATTGTTTGTTTGTGATTTTGTTTATTTTTTTTTGTCTTAGGGTTCCATATATTTAGATGTGTCAATTTGTATTTTTAAAGATATTTATAATTTGGGCAGCACATATGTATTTTGGATCAAGTATGTTATGGTTGTGGAAGATCTCTGTTTGGCGTAGTGATATGATGCTTGATACGCTCCTCTTTGTTAAGTAATCATGATTTTTTTTCAGAAAGCAAGTTAATATTTCCGAGGGCAATATTACAATTTTATTGAATTTCTTATCTGTAATAGTACAAACTATTGATCTGATTGATATATAATTTAAATATCCTTATAATATTTTTTTGAACACTTATAATATGTTGGACATAGTTGAATGTAAATTCCTTATAATCCCCGCTGTACATTTTCCTTAAAAAAACCACTAAGGTTTGTGAAAAGTAAAAGAATCTGTCTCTTGAAAGACAGTCTTTCCTTAAATTATATGAATTGTGTCATAAATCTATAACTATTATAAGTTGCCTAATAAATTTTTAGCATTATAACCAAAACCTTTTCTACATTTGTACTTCTGCCCTGCCTTTCCATAGGTATTTCCCAAGACTTTGTCGAACTAAAATAGAAAACAAAAGCAAAGAAAAAGAAGAAACTATGAAGACAAAGCCAAAGAAAGAAACCGAGGCTGCCGGAAAATTGCAGAAGGGGAACATGTTTCTTTCATGCCCTCGTGTTTCGTCACCGTCAACCTTCGAATCCGTCAACTTTTCAAAATAGTTAAAGGAGGAGTGGAGTGGGCTGTTTAACTGATGGCGGGATAGCACCCAATCTCTCAAAGCAAAAGGCACGTGGTTTGAAAGAGTTCAATAGGTATTATTGACTGTGGCATCTTACAATTATTATTGGTAATTGTTGAAGTTCTTTTAGTTGTAAGGATTGCATTTTAGAAGAATTACTCAGATTGCTTCTGAGGAGTGATGGTATTTTCAAGAATCTCCCACATCAAGAAGAATTTAGGGCCATATAGGACACCCTCAGTCTATCAGTTTGATTCTTTGATCTTTTCAGAATGTCACCCTGAAAGAATCCTACAGAAAAGGCAGCCTTCGAATGGATTACCCTCATATTGCCCGCCTCATAAGATGCATTCTTTGGCTCAATCCTTTTGTGGGCTATCTTCAAGTTTCTATCTTTTCAACCCCATTTCACCACCTTACAAGAAATTGTCTGAGTTAAAGTGTAGCAGTAGCAGTAATGTCTGTCAGGTTTCCGGTTCCTTTGGTTTGACTAGATCATTTTCCATTACGTCTTCCAGTTGGACTTTGGATTCTCCAGGGAGCAACAGCTTCGAAGGTGTTTTTACTTTGAAACGTAGTTGTAATGCCATTGATGGTGATACAGTGAAGTTATACTCTTCTGTAAGCTCGAAAATAGTGGAAATAATTAACCATGGAAGTGAAGATATGGAGTACAAGTTGAATTTGGCCGGTTCAGTGCGTAGAATCGAGACTGTCTCTGAGATTTTTTGGGTTTTGAATCACCAGAAGATTTCTGGGTTGAGGTTCTTCAGATGGCTGCGGCGTAGCTATCCAAAGTGGCATTCCAGTGCGAAAGTTTGCAGCCTAATTGTTAGTAACTGTGGATGTTTGGGTGATTTTGAAACCATGAGGCTTTTGTTGCTTGAATTTAGAGAAGAAAAAATTTGCCTTGATGAAACTGCCTTTACCTTCTTATCCTTGTCCAATTCAAGTAATGATCTGATGATGGATTCAGTGCGAATGGTGCTGAGTTTGTTGGATGAGGTTGGTGGTTCTTGCCGTAATTCTGGAATTTCTGCATTAATTGAGATGTTCTGTAATCTGTGTTTGTTTGAGATGGCCAAGTTTGTAATAGAGATCACCGAAAGAAAGGATACACACTACAACATATTGCTTCGCCACAGATGCAAGAGGGGCCATCTTGAAGAAGCACGCGGCATAATAAAGGAGATGCAGTGTCCCACTATCAAGAATTACAATTACTTGCTTGGCAGTTTGTGTAGGAATGTTTTGATTGATGATGGGTGTATCCTGGTGGAAGAGATGGAAGAAAATGGGGTTCATCCAGATGAAATAACTTTTGAAATTATTATCATCAACTCATGCATCGCTGGAAAATTGGATATTGCAAAACAGTTGTTAAATAAGATGACAGAAAACAGACTTCTACCTCGCTTAAGTACCCATTCTGCAATTCTCAAGGCCTTTTTCAAAGCAGGACAATACGTAGATGCGCACAACTATGTGATTGATTCTAGTGTCAAATGTCAACAATCAGGCCCAGCAGTTTACAGTTTGCTTGCAGACCTTTATCTAAGGAAAGAATATCTTACAGAAGCTCAAGATATTATGATTGAAATGATGGACATGGACATCAGGCCTAATTTTCGAGTTTATGTTAAGGTTCTTAAACAACTTCGAAAGACCGGCCGAGAAGATATGGCTCAAGATCTTGAGATTAGGTACAATAGTTTTTTGATTTAGAATGAATTTTAGCAGTAGAGGTAGTACTTACTGTTTAGAAATTCCCATGGGATTTTGTTTTTTTGTTCTTCTGCTTTTCAAATGAATGTTTCTCCGTAGGTACTGGAGGAATTTTTTTGTTATCCGTGATGGTGTGATATGAAGGTTTCTTCATGATTATTTCAGTGGTTATGAAGTTGCAATTGAGATGGTAAGAAAGATTGGTCTTTCATGTCTCTTACATCTTTGGCTCTTTTTTTTGTCCTTCATTTTTTGCTTCCTTAAGTTGCTTTCCCATTTTATTTCTGCTCTCTCCTGAATGGATGGTTGTTTCTCTCTATGATTTTGAATAAATGGATACCTGCATTACCGGAGGGAAAATATGAACAACTTTATTCCTTAATTTGTTACTGTTACAGAACTTAATTTCGCATTTGTATGTCTGGAAAATCCTATGATATGGTAGCTGCAGCTATGAACCTGACATGTTTTAAAAGTTTTATGGCAATTCTAAGTTAGTTTCACACCTTTTATTTCTTCGGCATAGTCTATAACATAAACACCTCTCTTTTAATTGAGGAAGATTAGCAGTGTGAAGTTGCCTTGCTGTTTCGGGCCACGTGTTAATACATATTACATGCACTTATTTTTCAAGGGTTGCTCAGTTAATTTGCACATGCATGATTGGTCTTGCAAATCTTACACACGCGGCTGACTAATTGTCGTTGATGGAAGTGGAATTAAAACCAATATATGGTGGCATCTGCAGTGAACAACATAATCCCTGTGTCAAAGTATAGATTACTTGTTTAGAGTTCAAATTCACATTAGTTGTGGGGGTTGTCTATGTATCTTGATTGGGTGAGTAGCTGAAATGTGCAGGAGCTCTGTATCTGTGGCAATTTTTAAAGTTCAATTCTACTCTTGGTTTTTTCTTCTTCTTTCTTTTTAAATGAATCTCAATCAAAATCTAGTCCGTTTTGACATTTGATTAACTTGAAACACATTTTAAACTAAAAAAAGAATATGCATTCGAGAACAGTGAAGTCCATCCAACTTTCTCTCCCGTCCTTCTGAATATCCCCCAAAAATGATGCATGCTCTGTGATGATCAGCACCAGTTCCTGCAATTAAGCATGAGTGGCAATGCTGTTGTCTCCATCTGTTTTATAAAAAGTGTGCCTGAAGCGAGGCACATAGGGGTGCTGGTTAGTGTTCTATTTCCGGTTCTTTTCGCCACTTCCGTCCTGGTGCAGAAGCCTGGAAGGGCGTGCTTTCAGTAAGAAAGTTTTCTTAAGGTATTTTTTTGATATCATGTGTAGACTGTTAGGGTTTAAAACAAGATTCAACCTGTTTTGACCAATTTTGGGAAGAAAAGAACGCTGATGACCTAGTTATAATATCATTCGTCTCTTCCTCTGACTTTTGCAACATATCTGCTCCAACGTCTTCTCTTTAACAAATATTCTCTTTAACAAATCTTCTCCAATGGGAGCGTTGATTGGAAATGAAAGACGTTGAAGATGATCTGGAGTTTGGTGGTGATGATGATAACTAATTTTTGGTGTAGATGATGATAATTCTGATGGTCTTTAGAGCCA
>JAULKK010000011.1:6362825-6374153 GCA_032355705.1 Rubia peregrina | reverse complement strand
TTATTCCCTCATTGATTCCTGATCCAATATTATGAAAGAACAATTATCTTATTGTAAAATTATGTCTCACGATGACCCGTGGTTGTCACAGATGATGCATCCTGACCACCTGCAGAGGAAAACAAAACACAAGTATACAGTCAGAGAATAGTCAGCACCAAACGATTCAACAGATCAAATCAAACCAACCAAAGTAAGATCTTTCCAACATAAGAAAAACCAGAATATCCAAAAGGGTTCAAGGCTACGTACATGATCAAGGATCAGAGACATTGTCACCACATTCACAGGACGTTCAGATGCATAAATCTTTAGAAGTGTCAACGTCATGATATCCCACAGCTGAGACACAAAAAACAAAAGGCTTAGAAACCTACTGAACAAAGCTATACAGTTAAGACAAAACCAAGAATTTCCCATCAGGAGTCATACCACAGCTGATTTGTCGAGGGCACCAGTGATGAAATGGGTGCCATCAACAGATTTCGCAAACGATGTGATAGCCTTTTTGTGACTGGTTTCCTTCTCTGACTCTTTGAGCAGTTTCCCTGTCTATATGTACAACAAGAGGTTCGAAAAAGTTAACCTTAAACACTGCAAAATCACCCACCGTTATAGACATCGAGGCGACGAGGACACAACTATAGCGTTTACCTCCGCATCCCACATTAGAACAACGGAATCTTCACCGGCACTTATGATAGTCTGGTTCAAGGGTCCCCACAGCTATATTGATCCTATACCCTGAGGCATTTAATCGTAATAGTAGATTCACCCGTTTCTACAGTACCACACAATGGAAATCAGAAGCAAATTCACGGATAGCATTAACAATGAAGAAGAAATCGAAACTACTTACGATCATCCGGGTCGTCGAAAATTCTCTTGACTTGAATGGCCGTCGACCATGGCGATATTGGGGCAATACCTGAGAGAGATGATCTGGGAGGAATTGATGTAGTTGATGCTCCCGGCCATCTTTTGTTCTCGTCTTTGTCGATTCGATGCTCCGTTCACCGCCGTTCCGCCGTCGCACATCATACGGCTTCAGAACAAATCAACCAAGACGTCGTTTTAGTATATTAAGGATGTCAAAATAACGTAAATACCCTCGGTTGATACTAGAAGCAAGTGCTTTGCGAGGATTCAGATCGAAGATTACCAAAAACCATAACTAATTCAATCAGATTCACGATGATCCACAATCAAATAAAACAATAAAAAAGCATCTACACGGCACACGGATCGAAAAAATGAGAGAGTGTATTGTACCATCCATGGAAAAGATCACACAAATTCACAGAAACGAAGAAGAAAGGATTGAAAACAGAAGAAGGATCATAGATTGAAAATCAGGAGAAGAAGAGGAGAAGCAGGAGATTGTAGAAGAACGACGTCGTTTTAATATGTCAAAATAACATAATCACCCTCGGTTGATATCACAAGAAAACTATCTTTATTATATAGTGCTTTGCGATTAATTTATATTTATGGTCAAATTTTTTAAAACTTAACCTTAAAAAGTAAATATGTCAATTCTGCTGGGACGGATGAAGTATTACCCAACACCTAACCCCGTGCCCCCATTTGCCACCCCTACTCTCCCCTTCAATAATTTATAAGATTGTAAGGAATCCCTACGTTTTGCCTGCTATTAGAATCTCGGAAAACCTCGAGTATGAGCAACTGAGCAAGTGGTGGGTGACCATCTCCGCCACGCTGGCAGTTCTTTTCTCCATAGTCTCACTTCCCTTCCTTGGTACTAACACTCCTATCTCACTGTTTTCTTTCTAGCGTTTCATTTCAACTTTGTGAAATTACCTGCTGGTGTTTCTGGCCAGGCTTATTTTCAAACAACAATGTTGCTCAACAAGTAGCAGACTTGATAGTTGCAAATGGGACCATTTACACCAGTGATGATGCTCTGCCGTACGCTGAATCCATGGCCATTCTCAACGGCCGAATTATCAGACTCGGCAGTTACTCTTCGCTCAAGGTTATTTATTATCTTCTGCAGCTTGTCCATGAATGAACTCTTAGTAACTAGCTCAATCTTATGTTTTGTGACTTGGTCTGCTGATGCTGCTATTTTTCTTTTGTATTATTTTAGGAGTGTAGTGATATTAAGGGTTTTCGTTTCTTCGTGCAAGTTTTACATTTTACTGTTGTGGGTGGAATGATGTCCATGATTAAATGAAGACATGGTAGCAAATTCGCAATGCATTGTACGTATTTCACATGGAGTATTTAGACACCTTTGGTCAGGCAATAGAGGGTGCTAGATATCATGTTTTGCTTGTCAAGCAATTGTGTTCAAAAGACTGAAGCTCAGGAATGTACTACTACTTCATTTCTAAGCTTGGGATAGTATGAACCAAAACTCATAGTAAATCCTTCATTTTTTAATCCATATACACTTCAATGTATCTAAAAGGTACTCCCCCCTCTTTCTTAGTTTAATATTTCTTTAAAGCCCATATTCACTTCCAGAAGAACATTGTAAGGGAAAGAAGAAGACTTGATTAGTCATGGAAGTAATGTTATAGGAAAAAATAGTAGATATATCTGGAACGAAATGATAATATGCCTTCTGGTGGACGGGAATAGGATAGGGATATATGGTTCACATGGCCAACTTCACATACTATGATGAAAGCTAGTTATTGATGATATTTTCTTGGTATAGGCAGATTACTTGTCAGTGCATAAATCTTGGCAGAATATTCATTCTGAACTTCATATCTAGTGTACAGTTCTTGAATTTATGGCAAACCATTTTAGAGATTATGTCAGTATACTTAAAGGTATTTTTCGTACTTTGTAAGAGCTGGTAACCTCAGTGGCTTATTGTAATGCAAAAATACTGTTATTGATAAACACATTCAATATATATATATATATGTATGTGTATAATACACACACGTATATATGTATAATGTACCTTCATCGTACCCCGGAGGTACAATATCAGAATTGTTAATTAAGCGTTCAGTGTACTCGGGTTCTATTGCTTTTGACATCAGTCGCAATCTTCCATTCGAGTTTAGTTCTCCACAAAATCTAGAACAGTCAGATTGATGCATTATAGATTTCAAAAGTTGTAAGTTTAAATGTTTTTTCTGTTTCATAACCCATTGATATCACGTTATCTTTCTATGATAATAATAATAATAATGTATAATTGCCTGCTCAAGTTAACGTGGATATTTTGCCTAATGTGACTGTAGCGGTATGCAATTTGAAAAGACAATATACTGATTTCGTTGAATGTAAAATCCTAATACAAAAGGCTAGTTGGCTAACTGATACTCTTAGAAACTTGCAATCTGAATTGTGTCTGACTTGGATTACGTATTAATGCAGGATCTGGCGGGACCTGGTTGTAGGGAGTTGAACCTGGATGGCAAGATAGTAGTTCCTGGATTTATTGATTCCCACGTACATCTTATATTCGGAGGATTACAGGTTTAGAGCCTCTCGCATTATATCATCTTTTCTCTTTGCGAAGGGTTGGATTAACAATTTCTGTCATGTAAAAGAAAAATATTTATGCCGTCTTATGGTCTTGTTATGTTTATCCCAGACATCTCTTTGCAGATGGAAACATTTAAGTAAATAGGATCATATTATCAATGTCATAGTTCATTCAGAGATGTGTAATTTTATTTTTCAGCAGGGAAGTGATATACTATGCTGACGGCCTGACAATACTCCAGAAAATGCTTATGGAGTGTTGATATCCCACCATGTTAGCAAGGACATTTGATACTATAATATGATTTTAATCCCAGAAAGTTTTGTGTATCTAGTGAATTGAACTTCTTTAGAAAGATACGCCGAAAGATGGGGGTGGGGGTAGAGGCTCCCTTTTGACTCTTGGGAGAATTTGTGGACAGATTCCCTATAAAGTTTTGTTCTTTGCAGAAATGTAGATTTCTGTTGGCTGACTTTAATAACACTCAAGAACCAATTATACTTTCAAGTCATTATCTAATGGATTGGACATGTTCTCATTTTCTTATTGCAGAACATCTCCTTTGTTTTGAAAGCTTTCCAAAGAATAGTTGTTTTCTTAAATTCCTTAGACCACATGTCTGTCATTTTTATTAGATCGAGAGTTCCTCTCCTCCAGCCACACTTAGTCCGTGTGATTAAGGATGTTTTGCTGAAGTGTATAGTTTTCGTTAACTAACATTGATCCTGATTTTGGAACAGATGACACGTGTCCAACTTCGTGGAGTTAAAACCAAGGATCAATTTCTGAATAAGGTTGAGGAAGCTGTGAAGAGTATGTTAGTTTTGCAATTTAGTGATAAAATGAATTTTTTGAGGATCCTGATTTTTGGGGTTGATTGATTCCTTTAGACTGATAAAATGATTTTTTTTCTTTATATGTTTATTTAGTTGTCTTGTGCTTCTCCTTCTTATGTCCATTGTAGAGCTTGTTCTTCCTTTTGGCTGAGGTTTCGAGAGTGTCTGTATCACATGTTAGGTGTTGTATGATTAAGAGAGACAGGATAGTTTAACTTCCTTTGAACACACTCATCTGCATAATATGCAGAAGATAGAGGCTGCCAATCTCTGCAAACATGTGTGTGTGCCATAGCTGAATAGAAAATGAAGAATTTTTCTTCTTCTTTTCTTTACTAACAATAAGACATGATTAGAACCTTTTGGCTAATAATCAATGACCATTGTATGCTTAAAACATCTACAATGGGGGAAAAAGATGTTTTTCACTGCTGAGTTTTCTGATGCATCTTCATAACTTGTGCATGTTGCCAGTTTCTACCATAAGTTTTCATCATCTGGATTCTTCTGTAGCTTCTTGGACGACTGCGGCCCTTGATCTGTTTGGATTACTCAGTAACTAACTGTGAATATTTTGGTTATATTTTTACCCTCATGAACTTGGATTTCCACGAGTCAGGAAACACCATCGGAGGCATGTATAAACGCATAGTTTATGGCACTAATTGTAACCAGTGCTTCCTGAGTTTGATCAACTTGCAGAATACGTAAATGTGCAAGTTCTTTCAATGGATCCATTTATTTTTTTAATTCGTTTTTGATGTTTTACCTGACTAATTTTCATGCTGCATCGTTTTCTTGTATGAGGCTCATATCAGTTAATCTTTTGGTCAAATTCTGAGCATTTGTCTTTTCTTTTTGCGTAAATTATCAAAAGATATGAAGAAGGGTGCATGGTTATTGGGTGGTGGATGGAACAATGATTTCTGGGGCGGAGAACTGCCTATGGCATCTTGGATTGATGAAATTACACCCTATAATCCTGTAAGAAGCCTTTCCTTCTTTTATAAAGCTTATTATTAGCAGATTTTTCCACTGAATGCTTATTCACTTGTATGCAGGTTTGGCTTTCAAGGATGGATGGTCATATGGGATTGGCTAACACTTTTGCCCTTAAAGTTGCGGGAATTTCCAAGTACACAAATGATTCAGATGGTGGGGCTATCATGAGAAATAATGATGCGGGTAATTTCAGAGATGTAAACTTTTTTATTAAATAACATTAGTGTGGTATTCTTTGCTAATTATGTCAAAATTGCACCTGCAATATCTTTCATATTGAAGTGTCATTCTCATGTAAAATTGCGACCAGGAAAGTTGGTTAACTTGTGATCATAGTTTTGTCGGAGGCAATAATTTGAACACCAGTAGTGGTTCTCATGGATAAGATGAAGTGTGCAAGTTATTGAATGCCATATCAGGTTACCCAAATACTTTAACAGGGTTCATCTTTGCTGAAGCCACTCTTGGAATTTATCAGATGGTTTTGCATGCAAACTAAAGAATACCACCCCAGGCTAACAGAGTAGCATTATTTTCCTATTATGCATGTTTGTCTTGCTGTGTCAAGCATGCGCCTTTTCTTCCTTCTTTTGAAGGTTCTAAAACCTCAAACAAGAATACAAGCTCTTATTTGTGTATTATATTTGTTGAATGCAGAACCTACAGGGCTCTTGATTGATTCTGCTATGAAACTCATCCTATCCTGCATACCAGAAGCATCAGTAGAAGAAAGAAGGGACGCTCTTTTTAGAGCTAGCAAACTTGCCTTAAGGAGGGGTGTAACAACAGTAGTTGATGTTGGGAGATATTTTCCTGGTTTATCTGCAGAACCTTCGTGGGAAGATTACACAGGTTCTGGATTTAAAATTTCTTTTTTGTGCATTTTCAAGAGTAAATTATCTTTTGAGATTCATCTAAAAACAAGAAAAGAAGAGGTTGTTAATGGATTATTTATACCAGTCTTGATTTTATGGTGAGCTAAACCACTTTGAAGGGATAGCTAGAAAACAATATTCTTGTATAATAATTTAACAGAAAAGCGATATAAATTGCATGGTTAGGAGTAGGAAATATATAGAATAGTTTGACGCAACTAAAGATAACTTGTGTTTGCTTTTGTCAAAATTTCATCAGAAAATATCTTAGAGCTTAGAACACTTTAGTAGATTACAGACACGTATGGCAATGTATCTCAAAATAAATATGAGAATTTTACATAAATCTTAACTCATTTAAAAAAAAACTCTTTATATATCCAGTACACCTTTATACTTTTGCTGCAATATATTTATATTTTTAAAAATATTTTTAAAATGTGATACCATACTGCCTACTTCTTGTCTCTGTCCTTTTATTGTCTAGGACTCTGGAAGGAGAACCAAGAAAATAAGTATTTCAGTCTAAATAACATGGGAAATCATTACAAATTGTATTATTTTCACTTAAATTGGAAGCTCTTGGATTATTTTGATGCAACAAAAAGCCTGTGATTGGCATACATCTTAAGAGTTCTTTTGTAAATGCATGGTTCCAATACAAGTCTCTGCCTGGACTTTGTTTGACTATTGCAGATGTGTATGCATGGGCGGATTCATTTGGAAAGATGTTAATCAGGGTCTGCTTATTCTTTCCAATGGAGACATGGGCGCGATTACATGTGAGATCTTAGTTCATTACAATTCCAACAAATCATTTTATGCTGTACATTTAATTGAGTTGGATTGGAAAGAAGTCACATTAAACATCCCCGGTAATGTATATACGTTGTATTTTTTAAATTCAATGTAAGAGATTGATGGCAACTGGATTTTAGCATGAAATTAGAGTCAGTGAGATACAACTTTAGTTGTTCTCATAATTTCCTGAAATTGAAGGCATCTAATTCTTATGCTTATTAGTATTTAGGTCTGCAGGACTTAGGTATTGACTACTGTACAATTTAATGAATCTGGTTTTTTATTGCTGATTAATTACTCTTTAGTTTTCTTATTATCTTCTTGTCTATTCGCATATTCTTCCTTATGTCAACATTTATTTTATGTTATATATTTGTCTTTTATTCATCTCTCCTCGTTTTCATTTTGGTTCTAGAATAGTTATTTTAACATCTGGTTTATGTACTTTCTTGTGTATATATATTGTCAGTAGTAAATGTTCTTAAGAATCGTTTCTTGTATTCATTTGATGTCCTTGGAATTAATTTATTGATCATTTGCACTGAAATTTGATAGGTTAGCCAGTTTTCTTCTGGTTGCTGTGTATTGACTTTCTTGTTGGATTGCTCTCTGTTTTCTTGGGCAGTGTTGCTTTTTTAGAATATCTAGACTAGATATGTTTTCATACTTGCAATATAGCTCTATAATCTATTCTTTAGTCATCCTCTTGAAAGGCTGATTGGTGACTAAGATACAAGTCAGCCTCTTTCTTCAAAACGCTCTTACTCTCTAGTAATGAGATGGTAAATTATTACCTCATGAAGTGAAATAATCTGATTGGAGTATTCTAATAACATAATTTCAGAGGGGGAGAAAAACCTAAAGACGAAGAAAGAAGGAATAATATGCAACACAGTGCTAGACAAAAGAAAGACCATGCATTCATTGTAATGTTTTGTATCATTTGTCTTATGTTAATGAAAAATTTACTGATCTCCTTCCTTCAGGAATGATGTTAAATTCTTTCATGGTTAAAAAATTGTTTAAATGACAATCTAAAAAATTGTTTAAATTCTTTCGAGTAATTTTGACATTTATTACCGAGGTCTCGTGCCTCAAAATATTCTTTCTACGTTGCTCTATTTGAATCTTTCATCTTCATAGCCAATCACATATCTTTCAGGAATATATTAATCAGGGGAGCCCTAGGAGAAGTGAAAAGATATACTTGGGTGGTCTAAAGGCTTTTGCTGATGGATCATTGGGATCCAGTAGTGCCCTTTTTCATGAGGTAAACATTATCAATTTTTTACTCATTATAGTTGCTATTTCAAGAGCGGGGGAACTTGAGTTCTCAATTGGGGTCTTTGGATGTGGAACCTATATCAATATGCACTTGAGCTTCCACACAACTGTCAGATGTATTCCATCTTATGTTTAACTAAATCCTTTTGTATAACTGATACATATGTTTCCATGTTTAACTTTTTTGTTGGGGGTATTCACAGCCTTATATTGATGAACCTGATAATTCTGGTCTAGAAGTAGCAGATATGAATAGTCTGCACAATATGATTGGATCAGCAGACAAAGCTGGCCTCCAGGTGCTTATTTCATGGTTCATAGACACCATGGGTATCCATTTTCTTTTAAAGGTCAGAAAAACAAGAAACAGATACTTATGCTGAGAACTGGTTTTCAGGTGACCATTCATGCAATAGGTGACAAAGCAAATTCCCTGATTTTGGACATGTATGCATCAGTGGTTTCTCAAAATGGAATTAGGGACAGGAGGTTTAGGGTAAGTAATGAAGCTATTGAAGTTTAGTATTAAATTTGAAGTAAATACCATCTATTGCCCCCAATTCACCCCGTTGAGTTCCTCTTCCTGTCATCAACTTACATTAAGTTTTCCAAAATGCTCTTTCTTGAGAAGAGAGTCTCAGGAAAGGTGGCCTGTCCACAAGCTTATGGACAAATCCCCTGGCTTTTTACCTTAAAAATTATAATTTTTTAAAAAATAATTAAAGATTGTATTATATAAGTTAAAACAAGTAATAATGTGTATTTGAATATGAAAACATAAAAAAAACATTAATATAAAAAATAAATTTTAGAATGTTTAAATTTAGCATGTAATTTAACAAATGTTGTGTATAAGTTTAAAAAATACAGTGTTTTGTACTTATGGACAGGCCACCTGTCAGGAGACCTACTCTTCCGAGAATATATTTTCTTGCTAAAGATATTAAAGATACACCACACTAGGTTTTCTTTTACCTAAGGTTCATCCCTAATGCTAATTGCAGATTGAACATGCTCAGCATTTGGCACCTGGTGCAGCATCTCGTTTTGGTGAGCAGGTTGTTATTGCTTCAGTCCAGGTATGTCTTTTGCATACTTGATGTGTCTTATAAATATCTCCACATGTCCGGGATGGAGGAGGTATTTCAGTTTCCCTTGTTTGTCTTAAATAATGTAATTCTTATGGTTGAGCCTGTGGAATGTATAGGATGAGGGGTTCTCTTCTTTTATTCTTGTGCCGATCACAGTGTGTGCGTTATGTGTAGCAGTAATGAGTAAATATCATTTCCAACAGCCTGATCACATGCTGGATGATGCTGATTCCGCATTTAAAAAACTTGGTTTTGAGAGGGCGGAGAATGGTTCTTATCCTTTCCAATCAATACTTGCTGGTGGTGCAACTCTTGCATTTGGCTCTGATTGGCCGGTGAGACTCAACAATACTCTTTTTCGGTCTCCTTGGGGATCTAGTCTGAGCATTACTTTTACTTGTCCGTGAACTTACATTTGATTGCCAATTTTCCCTACCATGATGTTGTTTCAGGTTGCAGATATCAACCCTTTGAGCAGCATTAGGACTGCAATGAAACGGATCCCGCCTGAGTGGAATCATCCCTGGGCTTCACATGAGCGGATAAATCTGAATGATGCACTCAAAGCGTAAGCACTTCCCATAAGGTTTTGAATTACTGGCATGATCCATTTGCAGCGCACTCATCGTTATTATCCCCTTCTTTCCGGTAGGCACACTATTTGGGCTGCTTATTCATGTTTTCTTGAGAAGGAAGTTGGATCCTTGTCTCCCGGAAAGCTGGCAGATTTCGCTGTTCTCTCCACCAATTCATGGGAATCTTTTGCTGAAGGATCAGTTGCTGTCGAAGCTACATATGTTGGTGGCATCAGGGCATTTCCTTGAATTCACCATTTCACATGAAAGTAGTCTATGATTAGTTGGACACCAACTTGTGCATTTCCTTAATGGTGCATTTCAACTTGTACCAATTCATGTATGAGATGCTTTGCATTGTTGTTTTCGTAAATTACTCGAAGAGGAGAAAAGTTCACCTCTGTAAATATGAACTGAATGTAGTGTTAACTAGTGTTACATTACATTACTATATAAAACGAATAATTAATTTGTTTTTTCACTATTTATTCTCCACTTGCATCTTTGGAGAAATTCAGGTTTCGCTGACAACTGACTTAGAAAAGATTCCGTTAGGACTGTGATATGTTGTGTCATGGAACCTAAACTACACTCAAATGTATTGTACTCATTGCATCCGTGTAGAGGTACAATTTACAGAGGGTAAAATGTCTGCAAATAAGCGATGCTTCAGCTTTAACAAAGGACACGGGATGTCATCAACAGCCACTCTGGTATAACACCAGACCACTGTTAACAGCTGCAGCAGCCGATGCCAAGAATGCAAATCTGTCTCGTTTTATAAAACTCTAGGTTATAACTTATACGGCACCATGGCATTGCATGGTAAGTGGAAAAACTCGGAAGAATTAGAGAAATCAGACACAGATTTCAGCTGCAACTATGGGAAACCTATTGAAATGCCCATACAGGATACCATCAACTTCAGAGTTGTTAACATAAACTCTGATCTCATGCCACAACTCTCAGTTCCAAACTCAAGAACAAGCCAAAATTTGACATAACTCCTAATCAAAGCTTTTACACATACTGCAAGTACACTCCAGTATAAGAAAAAAATACGTGTAATTTGAATAAAGAATATTTAAAATTTATGTACAGCAACTTGATGCCTGGTCACATAGTTAAGCATGTTGCAACAATTTGCCGAGTAAAGAATTATAAGGTACCGTGCAAGCTTATTGGACTACACTTATAGTGGGAATTTCTACACCTTTTAATAAGAAAAATTCCTTCTATAAAAAGAGCTAATGCACCACCAAGAAAGGGAGATACCCCTCATTTGCTTTTTATGGAAACCGTCCATATGAGATCAGTATCCGAATGCACAGTTACAATATCTCCTCTCACAATATTTGACGTGCTGACTAGGCCACCAAATTTCATCTC